>JAIUZE010074822.1:0-79402 GCA_022085475.1 Heliosperma pusillum
ACAATAACGTCAAACTCTAGTCAGCCAAGCGTTACCGATTTACGTTAATCAACTGACGTGGAGTATCAAAATATACTAATCATGCCACGTATATTCCAAATGAGATTTATTATATAAATGCACTATTTTGGAGGACACTTACTCCAACACTTGATTGCATGTGTTAGTGGGCATACGACGACGTTGTTGGGAGGCGAACGCTTTGCGTTGATCGACCCGGCCGTCAAATGTTGTGTACTTGCGAGGTGGTGTCATTTGCATGTAGCGTACCGCTTGTTATGAGGCTTGTGCTATTTTCCGCCTCTTTCGTGAATGTCGACCGAATTTGGTGTACTCGGCGTCTATGATTGACCGAGTCTTGGATGCGAAATGTTTATCGCATGTCGAACCGGAAAATGTGATTTCGGGAGTCTGGCCAGATTTAGACTAGGACCGTATTATTATCGTCGTTCTACCGGGAGGAAATTAGTCTACATATACGAAATGAATTGAATCGTGTATGCGTTCAGGGAAATGTTTATCCCGTGGATGCCTTTTAATCATACTTGCCATGTACACGGTGCTAGTGCGTTTCATTTACCGTGAGAGATGTCGTCAATGTATTGGTACCTTTGAATGGATGATTATATGATTGATTACTTATGATCTTCGCATGACTTGGCATGGTTTGGTTGTCGAGTCTCAATCTTATCAAACTTATACCGCTAACGGTGAGATGCAAGCTCTAGTGAGCGTATTCGGTTGCCTAAGAGTGTCTTCCCTGAGTCTATCTATAGCATGATGGTTACGGATTGGTACTTCATATACTCTTATCTTTATATATTGAATTGCCTATCTATCCTTATCGTACTTCACATATATATCTATATATGCATGCTTCTACTTTTGTATTTCCTTTTATGTACGTTTAATGTGATATGGCTGGGAGAACCCGGAGTTACTCCCCACTGATTGTGGCGTTCATTTTTTTCATGGATGAACAGGTTGCTTGATTGGATGGCATTTTACTTGGTATTTTGGGTTCGGGTGTGAGCTAGTGGGCGTTGTCCCTGGATGAAACACCTCTAGACGTTTCTTAGCTAGTTGCTAAATAACTTGTCTTTTGTTAACATTTTGAGAGACTACGTCTCTTGTAGTATTATGTATTTGGTTTGTAATATTTGACACTCCTCGTATTTTCTATCTTGCATGTATAAATATTTTTAAAATACCGTATTTCCGCTAATTAAATCACATGCTTGTATGTTTTATTTCCGCATTCGCAAGGGTTGTCACAATAAGGATGTCGTCAATGAACACCACCACACACTTATCAAGGTACTCACTAAAGGTGCGGTTCATTTAGTCCATAAAAATAGCGGGAGCATTAGTCAATCCAAATGGCATTACCTTGAACTCATACTGACCATATCTTCTACTAAAAGCAGTCTTCGGAATATCAACATCTCGAACGGGAATTTGGTGATAACCGGATCTCAAATCAATCTTGGAAAAAGTAGAAGCACCCTTTAGTTGATCAAACAAATCTTCAATTCTTGGCAAAGGATACCTATTCTTGATGGTAATCCGGTTCAACTCACGGTAATCAATACAAAGTCTCAAAGAACCATCTTTCTTCTTCACAAAAAGAACGGGAGCACCGCAAGGCGAGGCACTTGGTCGAATGAAACCCTTCTCAATCATATCATCAAGCTGCTTCCTTAACTCTTTCAATTCGGTTGGAGCCATACTGTAAGGAGCTTTGGCTATGGGTTCGGAACCAGGTACAAGATCAATAGAAAACTCAACATCACGCTCGGGAGGAATCCCAGGCAAATCTTCGGGGAATACATCAACAAATTCACGAACTATAGGCACATCTTCAATATTTGGCAAAGAGGTAGTTGAAGAAGTCACAATACACAAGTATGCTTGGTGACCCTTTATTACCATACTTACCAATTTCATTGCGGAAATCAAAGACACACCTTTTCGGGGATGAGATCCCTTATAGGTTATTCTAACTCCTAAAGGACTCTTTAAATAAATCTTTTGATCTGTACACTCAAACCTAGCATAGTACAATGCTAACCAATCAATACCTAGAATTATATCGAACTCTCCTAGACGAAACTTAAGGAGATTAGCGGGAAAGATAGAACCCGCAATAGATATTGGGATATTAGGATATAGAGTAGAACAAGAGATAATATCTCCGGATGGTAAGGATATGGGAGTATCCTCACTAGAAGTAGGCTTGATTGTTAATTTACTAGCATAAGTCGAAGACACAAAGGACATAGAAGCACCGGTATCAAATAGAATAAGACATGGTTGCTCTAAGATTGAGAACATACCCGTAATTATCTCCGGATGAGCGTCGGCTTCGGCTCGGCTCAGAACGAAGATAGAACCCTTAGGTTTGGCATTTCGAGGGGGCAACTTACGATCGGGACAATTGTCATAACGGTGACCACCCTTTTGGCAAAAGAAGCAAATATAAGGTCGGTTGAAACATGCCACACCCGGGTGATATAGTTGTCTACAACGGTTGCACAAGCGACCTTGAGCTTGAGGAGGAGCATATGGCCTATGAGCCACATTAGAAGTAGCTCGGGGAATGAAAGGTGCGGGAGCTCTTGCATTTGCATTTGGGGGAGGATTGAATCTCCTCTTGTTTGGATAAGAGTTGGAGGAAGACGGAGTAAACGGTCTCTTCCCATAGACATTTGGCCTAGGAGTGAAAGAAGGGGAGGGATTATTCATCATAGCTTCATCCCTAATGGCCTTCATAGAATTCTCGGCCCATAAAGCATCATCATATAAATCCCCAAAGGAAGTAGTATTCCTCCTCACTTTACTTTGAAGTAAAGCACTAAGCTTGTTGCGGTAGTAGAAAGCTCGATCCTCGTCACCTTTGATAAGCCTCGGAGCAAAATGAGCAAGCTTGTTGAACTCCGTGGTAAAGTCTTGTGCCGACAAGTTACCTTGCTTGAAGTCAATAAATTCCTTGAGCCTTTGTTGCTTTAGCTCCTTGGGATAAAATCGACCTTCAACTAGAGCTTTGAAACAAGCCCAAGTCCTTTTCACGGACTTGGTATAGATCAAATTGCTTCTCCATTTCTCGGAACCTTTCCGATAACTCGGTAGGGTCCGCCTCTCCACCGTAAGGTATAATCTTACTCCTAGCTATTTGGCTTGCCATCCAAGCGTAGCCTCCTTGGTGGTTATCTTCTCTACGAGGGGGAACTTGGTTGGCTTGAGCAATAGCCGCATCTTGTTGATTCTTCAACACTTGTGTAAGAGCTTCTAGCATAACGTTCTCTACTACTCGAGGTCTAACCATCTTCATAAGGAACAAAAACAAAACAAGTTAATCCTAACACTTAGCATAAACAAATAGACTACCAAGTAAAATACTTAACTTCTACCCATCTCTCATTTATTATTTCAAGGTCAAGTAGTTTAAGTTTAGGGTTCACGTGTGTGCGTCGGGAGCGATAAAGCTCTGATACCAACTGTGACAACCCTCGCGAATGCGGAAATAAAACATAACAAGCATGTGAATTATAAAGCGGAAAATACGGTGTTTTTAAAACTTTTTACATGCAAGATAGAAATACGAGTAATGTCAATAATTAAAAAACAAATACAAAATACTACAAGAGACGTAGTCTCTCAAAATGTTAACAAAAGACAAAGTTATTTAGCAACTAGCTAAGAAACGTCTAGGGGTGAATCATCCAGGTCAACGCCCGCTAGCTCACACCCGAACCCAAAATACCACAAGCAAAAAGCCATCCAAGCAAGCAACCTGTTCATCCATGAAAAACATGAATGCCACAATCAGTAGGGAGTAACTCCGGGTTCTCCCAGCCATATCACATTAAACGTACATAAACGGAAATACAAAAGTAGAAGCATGCATATATAGATATACATGTGAAATACGAGAAGGATAGATAGGCAATTCATCCAATGATCACGAATAATCAATCATGTAATCATCCATCCAAATATACCAATACGTTGACGACATCTCTCACGGTAAATGCCACGCACTAGCACCGTGTACATGGCAAGAATGATTAAAATCGCATCCACGGGATAAACATTTCCCTGAACGCATACACGATTAACATTTCGTATATGTAGACTAATTTCCTCCCGTTAGAACGACGATAATAATACGGTCCTAGTCTAAATCTGGCCAGATTCCCGAAATCACATTTACCCGTTCGACATGCGATAAACATTTCGCATCGAAGATTCGGTCAATCATAGACGCCGAGTACCCCAAATTCGGTCGACATTCACGAAAGAGGCAGAAAAGAGCACAAGCATCATAACAAGCGGTACGCTACATGCAGTTGACACCACCTCGCAAGTATACAACATTTGACGGCCAGGTCGATCAACGCAAAGCGTTCGCCTCCCAACAACGTCGTTATATGCCCACTAACACATGCAATTAAGCAGTAAGGATACAATCCCCGTTCCGACATTCCTGCCTTACGAACGTGGAGGTAGCCAAGGGAATGAGAGTACAAGGCACATAGGAAATTAGTGCTCAAACCGTAACATTTGAAAAACCGACTCAAAGTGGGACATATCAAAAACCGTCACCAAATATGCGATACAAGCGAAAGGATCATTATACATTAGAAACATTAGTATTTAAAGTCAACTTATAAAGTCAAACTCGAAAGTCAACAAAAGTCAAGGTCAAACCCGAGACCCGAGACCCGAGACCCGAGACCCAAACCCGTCAATTGGAGTGGTCTACAAACAAATCATCAATGCAAGAATACTAAGTCCAAAGGGTCAAGGAAAGTCAAGGCGGAAACTAAAATTTAAAAGTTCATCTTTGGGAAAACTGGCAGCAAGAAACGCTGCCGGCGCTAGACGACGCTGCCAGCGTCCTGTCTCGGGCACAAGATCCTCATATTTCAACTTGTCAAAAACATACAACAATCATCATTTATCAATACAAACCATCAATTCTCATATCAATTAACAACTAACAACAACCATCATCAACAACACAATTCCTATGATTACTAATCATATTCTAAATACGATTTCTAACATAGAAAACACATAAAACACGTAAATGATATCGAGTAACCCTTCACCGTTACCTTTTCGCGTCTTCAATCCGCGTCAATGTCCTCTTCTATCAAGAAGTAGTCTTTGTCGGGGTCTTGGAGGTCACCACCTACAATTAGACAATAAAAGATGAATATAATTCACCTTTGAGAAAGACGGATAAATTGAAAAGCGAGAAAGACGGTAATTTTATTACCAAAACGGATAGAGGAAGATGAGAGGGAACGGATAAGACGAACTTGAGCGAATTTAAGCGAGTAAAGAATGAGTAGCGATAATTTAGAGTTGGATCAAATATGGAGGCTAGGTTTTGGGGATTACTTGGTGAGGAAGAAAGAGTTTGAGTTGTGAGGGAGTTAGGTTATGAGGGAGTATATGAAGGAGTAAGTGGAAAAAGTCAAGGAAAAAGTCAATAACGTCTTAAGACGTAATTTACTTGAAATCTCGCGTAAAGTCCAAATACGAACTCGGAAATTCTAAATTAGACACACAAAAAATTAAATTCTAAACTAAAACTAAATTTCGCTGAAAAGTATCCGTAAAATATTTTTACTATAAAAATAGGGTACATTTGCGGGGGTTACATAAAGTGATGATTTCCTCGCCTAACTGATCGATCTTCCGACAACTGCGAAATCGTCTTTACTTCTTCTCTCTTTTGAATCAGTGAACCTTCTTGAAATGCCTTTCACTTGGTCAAGCTTGCTTCTTCAAATCGTCGGGTTTTAGGCAAATGCTCGGGAATATAGAAAAAGGGCGTAGAAACGTCACTTTCCCTACAAAACAGGTTACAACATAGAAATTCGCCTAGAAGACGATATTAGCTCATAAAGTGGCTTAACAAAGCACAAATGACATACAAAACCAAGCTAAATTGGGGATTAAAATCATACGAATATTCACTTATCAAACTCCCCCAAGCTAAACCTTTGCTTGTCCTCAAGCAAACATAACAAACAATACCAGGACAAGGGTTGCAAGCATTAGCTACTACACCATCAAGAAACAAATCTCAACGTAAAACTTTGGAAAAATAATGAATCATAACCCAAAAACAACGTGGGCAAGAATGATACATAAACATGGCTGAGATTTACATAACGGCGCAGCACAAAGAATTTCACTACAGAATTTTCGGCTCTTGCATGATCTTTTTGACAAATGGACTCTCATGGCACACTCGAACACTCATGTATGTAAAAGGTGATGTCTTTATGTGTAAATGTTTTTGAGACACTCTTTGTGGTAGGTCTCATAGGCCTCCCTAGTGGCGTTGGATGACCGCGCATTAGGAGCGGTAGGTGATGCCTCGGTTAGGTAACTAAGTTTACCGTCACCTTCGGCGGCTAAGCATAGTTGCCCTTTCCAATCCGAGAAGTTAAAGCCATTATTTTCAAGTTTGTAACCATCCATAAAGGATCTTAGCCATGATACGGTGGTGAGAGGTGGTGCGGGAGTTCGAACCTCGTTATTGTCATCCGACATTGCGAATTAAATAAGTTTGACTACAAAATAGAAAATGAAAGAAACATCAACATTTATCGTTTTAAAATACTTGTAAACATTTTAAACAAGTTTAACATTTATATAATGACCTCTACCCTATTACATAAACGATTTCAAGACCCAAATCCTATATTAACTCGGGTTTTTGTGAGCCACAGACTCCACGACCTTTATTAATATTACTTGGTGGGTTAACTCTTTAACCGATTCTACAATTAGAACTCTTGGTCGCTGAAATACTTTATTTTCATCTTTAGCCCGGAACACATGGGCCCCGGACCCTACTCTTTCCGTTTAGTTCAACCAAATTTCTATGCAATAAAGATTTATTGCCCCATTTACCAAACGTAATAAGTTTAGCACCTCGGTGAGCCAAACCTACTTCCTTACGAAATTGAGATTAATGGGTTCTACTATTTGTTAAGGCTAAATCTCAATTAATAAAATATAGATGTCAAGTCAATTTATTATCTATCTCCTTTAAGTGAACAAAATTGGTGACCTATCGATAATCATAATTGACGCGGTCGATTAACTCGATAAAAATACATGTGTGATTCATATGGCGATTTGGCATGCATGGGACATATAAATAAAAATGCAAGCAATAAAATAAATTCCTAGTATGGCCTTCCCAGAAATAGAAAATCAAATAATCTATTTACAAATTCAGAAACCAACTCCTTTGGCCTCTTGAACTTCATGTGCACGCCTCCCAAGGACACCATCTTTTTCGTAACACCTTTCTGAATGGCTCCGTCTTTAGGAAACTTCAGGATTACAAATTATTACAAAAATATATAATAAAAGTCACATGAATTTCCTATTATACATTTGTAAAAATTAAATATTACAATAAAAGTGATACGAAATCACATAAAATTACAACCGAATCAATATTTCCGTACATTACGGGTAATATCGATTAAAAACTAAGGCCATACTAAGACAAATTACATAATTCAAAATTACATAAATCCAAAAATGACATTCATTCATTCAAAATGCAGCATAATTATATGTAAACTCATGCAATATAAATGTGCCAAATCGCCCTAATAAAACTTATATCGTATATAACCCGGTTTTATGGAAATGCGTGATAATAACCAATTAAAATCACAAATCAATAATTAAATCAAATTTAAGTCCAAGTTAATTATCCTAACTGTTTTAGGACACAAAAGTTAGTCTCCACTAATTATTTGACAATAATGCAACTCGGTTTTGCATTATTGCTCGTTTTTTACCCTTATTCACATAACGTTTATGTAATAATTGCCTTTAATTCACATAATATCATCATGTCAAAAGTTAGGTAAAAAATTTTCGAATCATTTTAGAGAAAAATATAGTTGCGTTTAATTGATTTTATCCAATAAAATACTAAAATCACACGAAAATTAATATAATTAATTTTCAACTTATACATCTGATATGTAAAATATTTATGCAACATATGATAATTTTCTCATGCCAAAAATTCATTTTAGCTATTTATGCTAAAATAATCACTATTTATGCCTTTTTAACCATTAAAACATCATAAATCATGCAAATAAATTATATTTATCTCAAAGTTTACATACAGTAGGTAAAATATGCATGTGATATCATACTAAAAGTTCGGGCAAGATTCGAACTCTAACTATAATTAGTAAATAAAAGTTCATTTTACTCATTAAAATATTTTATTTTTACAAAAAAACATTAAATTAAGAAATAATCTTCCATAAATCATCAAAATGAACCATTTTAGAACCAAAAGGTATATCATGCATAAAACTTTCGTGAGTTTTGATGTGGTCGTTATACACCAAAAATAAAACCTAAGTCTACTAACTAAGAAGATAGCGGAAGTAGGGTCGATCTCCACAGGGAGGAAACTAACTAACTGTAATTTAAATCTGTCAGTAACAATCTGGGGGTTTGGAAAAGGTTTGAACTAAACTAAATAAGATTAAAGGAAGAGAAATAAAGATAGAAATAGATATGAAATAAATCAGAGAAAGAAAAATATGCTAGGATTCGGTCCGCTGCAGTATCGGCATCTACGGGTCAACTAAGTCAGTTAATCTTATTAATGAGAAGAGCAATGGTTTTCTCCTCTCGGTCTCAAACCGCCCTAGGGATTTTCCTAATTAACTCTCGTCCTCTTAGGAGTCACCTATCAATTCTAAGCAAGCCTTCCCTTCCAATCTCTCGATCCAGGTCGGGGTTAACTACCTAGCCTAGTATCCTGCGTGCACTCATTCGACTAAACCTCAATTAAATTTCTTAGACTGATTCTCACGACTAACTAAAATAATCTATCCTAACATGCCTCTACTACAGTTTCCCTCATCCCAACATACAAGAGAATTAGCTACTCATATTATTAACGATGCTAACTAAGACAATTAAACATATGACGATAGACATAATAAAATCGCAATTAATAAGCATGACAATAACAACGCACTAATTAAAGAAGAGAAAACAGTAATTAAGACAAAGGTTAAGAGTAAAGAGAGAAAAGAGGAAAGGAGTTTACAATCTTAGCAAATCCGGCGTAAAGAACAAATCCTACGTCGATAAACCCGAATGCAAACCAAAGATAAAGTTCAGAAACCAATGGAAGATTAATGCTAATGATTCCGAACCCTAATGGTTCTGAGTCCTAATGACTCCGAATCTGCATGTCCAACTAATGACGTAAATAAGAGTTTATATAATGCAAAACACGACTCTTAAACCCTAATTAAGCTACGGACTTAAGGCCCATGATAGATTCTACTCGATCGAGGGAAAATACCACTCGATCGAGGACTTTATTGGAGGAAATCACTCGATCGAGTAACAAATCTACTCGATCGAGTAACTTTTCAGCAGCTATCACTCGATCGAGCACAGGACAGCTCGATCGAGGTCTTTTCTCTTCAACGCCCCTCGATCGACCAAATATATAATCGATCGAGGTCTTTCGGCCTATCGTGCAGTGTTGGACACGGCTTTGGACTTGATTGCGAGCGGTTTCACGCTTTCCCATGCAAGAGCTTCTGTTCCGTTCCTTCCATTCTCCTAAATGCATGCAAAGTGGACTGTTTTCGGCTCGGTTTCCGCTACTACGCAGCTTGTACCTACAAAATAGTAATGAAAGTACAAAGTGCCAAATAGGGGCATATGGTGATATAATATCACCTAAATGACATATAAATGCGTGCAATAAATGGACTAGAAAGTCTATATAAAATACACGCATCAAGTTTATCATATAAAACACAAATTTATAGTTTTATTTAGATAATTTAACTCGTAAAAACTTATAAACCCGATTTGCATGCAACATCCATATGCTCTTATATCAATTCTTAGGTTCATATACCTACTCATAAGAATCTTCTTATGATTTACTAATTAACTCCTTAATTAGTTTCCACGATCTAGTGCATGCAAACAATGTAAACCGAAATAGAGAAAGAGAAATGTTCCTCACATTGTGCTTTTGGTCGAGTATGGGCACAAGTGTAAGACACCTTCTTACAACTTGTTCTTGAGCTAAAGATAGATGGATGAATCTCCTAGTTCTAAGTGTAGGAACTCTTCTTGTTGATGCACCTAGACTATCCCTTATCACTTAAATGTAAGTCTACTAGAACTACAAGCGAGAAGCCCCTTAAACCGTGTATCACACTCAAAATTACTATCTTAGTAATATGGTGTTTAAGCTAGAACAACAAGTTATATGAAAATTCTCAAGTTTCTTTTTTTTTATGTTAATTTCTAGTGAGATAATGTAGCATTTTTGATATGAGACTAAGTGAGTAAACAAGAGGAAAACATCCTCTTAAAACCTCACAAAAACCCGCCTATGGGGAAGGGTGGATGCCTTTTACTTTTTGCCTTATCAAAGCTATAGGGTGGCTATAGGTGTTTAGGCTACTAATGATTATGTCTAATCTTAATTAGAACAAGATTAAAGCCTAAACCTTACCCTATACTAAGCAAAACCGGTTTTACCATAAAATGAAGTCCATGTTATATTTTGTCATTTTGTCATTTGTCACATATGTGACTTGTGACATGTGATTTAGTTTACAAATATGCATTTAACTAACTTAAATGCAATTTCATAACAAATAAATTAAACTTAACATTTTATGTAATAATTTATAATCACATACATATAAAATGGGTCATCTCATATTTGGTAAATACGATCTACAACTAATTGTAATCATAATCAACCAATCATGCTTATCTCAAATGTTCCATAAACATTTAGCATTCTTACTAATATAACGATTATATTATCAAATTTAATCTTATTTAATCATATTACAATAAGACATGGTTCTCACTTATAATATAAACTTGTTCAGTTCAAGGGATTAATTAATCTGTATCTATATACAATTAATTAACTTTCATGATTACGAAATCGTCCTTTCGGTGTGACCTCAGGGATCAAATGATCACCACCGTCATACGACAGTAATGTGAAACTCTAATGAGCCAATCATTATTGATTAATGTGGATCAGATGACTATAATGTTAATCATCCCTTTGTATTCTTGTTAATGAGATTTAATTAAGTGTTCGCACCATTGTTGAGGACACTTACTCCAACAAATTGTTCATACCTTCTTGCGTCCATGATGAGTTCATGGATGATGCGAGTTCTAGCCCTGATTTGGGATTAAGTAAGTACGCAGCTTGACTCTCACCAACTCCATCTGACGCTTAAAGGCTAGATCCACCTAAGATGGCGATTTGAGAAAAGTTGTATGTTACTGGGTGTTGTTTAAAGTCCACATGACACCAATATCTTAACGCTAAATCCCTGTTGCCAAAAGTTTCCTCAAGTTTCCTTTATTTAACTCCTTTATCGCCATTGTGAGGGATTGTTGGATAAATTGCTTAAAAGTATTATTTTTGGTTTTAATTGGGTTCAATTTCCAAGACTGATTGATACAGTCTACGAAATTGACTTGTTGTGGTCTTCTATACTGATTACTCTAATTACTAAAACACACAACTTCCACTTCTGATTTCGTTATTTCTTATGCTCTCCTATTGCTAGATATACTGCCCTCCTAAACCACTTTCAACACAACAAAATCAGAAATACTTCTCTTCTCTCTCAAAAATACAAATCAGTTCCCTTGAGGTTATTTTGGCAACGTTCTTGGCTGTGCTCATCTGCTTCTTGGCCTACATCTAAGTGACAACGATTGTGTTAATCCTGGGGTCGAGTGCCATCGAGGCCGTGTGTAGTAGATGTGGCATATTTGACTTTAGGACAGTGACCTCAAGTCACGTCACAACCTCCCTTCTCAGATAAGATCATTCCTCTATTTTTCTTATTTACAGTACTTGCATAACAAAGCAGGTTGTGGACCCTGAAAGTTATTGGGTTTTGACGAGGGATGAGATGGGGGACAAGTATTTGAAGCTGATGAAGATTGGGGCTGTTGGGCCTGATTTGTTATTTACAACAAAGGGAATGTCGGTTGAAAGAACACAGGAACGGGTTATTGCTGGGTCTTGTGCGACAGTGGACATTAGTGCACAATTGAACTCTTTTTTGGCGAGTATTTCTGAAAAATTTGAAGCCCAAGCAACTGTTTTGTCGAGCATTGTCTCGAGCATGGGCCATGGAGGTCTTGCCGCTGTTGGGACTGGTTCACCAGAGGTTGGGGCATGGATGAATGAGGTAGAGGATCGTGTCAAGGCGCTTGAACGGAGTGTGGTCATCATGCGTGATGAGGTGTTTCGCCAGGGACGATGGCTGGACAACTTAGGAAGTCTGAGTGGAGCACTCTACAGAGATTGCAGGGGTATCCGTGAGGATGTGGCTACCGTTTTGGAGGCTAGTGAAGCCTTTTCATTGAAGGTTCTCAACTTCGATATCTGCCTCACAGCTCAGGCCAATCATGTTCGCTCCCGTTTTGATCGTCTCTCCTCGCTGGAGTACCGTACTCGCCCTGGTTATGTCGGCCCTAACATCCCCAGACAACCCCGTACCTAGACCTTCCCTCGCCCTATCTTTTTCTGCTCTCCTTGAACTTTAAATTCCTTTTCTTTTATTCGGCCCAGATGGCGTTAAACATTTTGCTTGGTTGTTACTTAACACATTTTGTTTTGCTTGTTCGACTTGGTTTACTTGCTTATAATGTACATTTTGTGTTTATAATTCTTTCCTCGGTTGGTATTATTCTAGTCGTTTTATATTCTTGTTCTCGTCTTTTCGATGATGTCAAGAGGGGGAAGAAATGACCTTGATTTGAGTATTTACCTAAGCTTGCTCCTTGTCAAGACTTTTAGTCTCTTAAGGTCCTTAGGTGCTCTTCTTTGGCTTTAAATATCTTGATCTTGCGTTTCACCCTTCTATGATTTTTATAGTATTATGTTGAGGGGGAACTTACGTTAGTCACAAATCATTAAGAGGCTTGTCATCATCAAAAAGGGGGAATTTGTTGAACCATGTAGCTATATGATTGGTTTTGATAATGACATATTTGAATCCATAATATGCTTGTGCTTGTAATCGTTTGTTTAAGTCTTGTTTTATTAAGCTTGGTTTAGCTAGTTTAGCTATAACCTTGATGATTTGTGAGGAAAAGGTGAAGGAAAGTTATAGGTCATTGTGAAAGTTTCTTAAACCCATTATTAGACATTTCTAATAATTTATATTAATTAGTTTACTCATAAACTAGGTGGATCTTATGCATGCATAACTAAATGATAAAAAGATAAGAAGAAACTTTTTCCTCACATTGATTTGGACGAATTTGAGCACAAGATTAGGACACCTTTCTAATCTTGTTCTTGACCTTAAAGATGAGGGATGAACTCCTAGTTCTAAATATAAGAACTCTCCAATAAGTTGCACCCAAAACAATCCTTAAACTCTCAAATATTAGCATACTAGTATAATACTCCCTCTTATTCACACCAAAGGTTACATTGACTTTATCATACTTGTCGAGGCGCGTTTTGCAACGTGAATATCTTTAGTTACACATTATTAAAAATTATAAAAATTTGATTTCTTAAAGAATTCATGACGTTAAATCAAACAAAATCTCACATGACTATATTTTCTCTTATAAATTAGAAATTATATCAAAGATTCCCTACAACCATGAATAGTGGAAAAAAGTCAATGTAACCTTTCGTCTAGATCAGAGGGAGTATATGAGATGCCCTTAAAAATATATATTACTAATAACTCCATTACTACTCTTAGTAATATTATTAGTAATCTATGAACATTGTTTATTTGAAACTTCTCAATTTTTAGATCAAGTGTGTAATAAGAGAAAAAAACATTTCCTCTTATTGAGCTCACAAAACCGGCACCGCCAAAGAAAGAGTGAGCATGCTTCTCACTTTTTGTCTTTACAAAGTATTGGGGTAGGGTCTAGGCATTAGTTAGTAATCATGTTGTTTAAGTCTTAATTAGAACAACACTCAACACCTAATGCCTACCCTATAACCCCAAAACCGGTGCACCCATGTAAAATGGGTGTCCATTTTATTTTGTGATATTGTCATTTGTCACATATGTGATATGTGATGTGACATGTAATTGTGTGTATAAATGTACATTTAACTAAGTTAAAGACAATCTTATAACAGATAAATTAAACTTAACACTTTAAGTAATAATTTATAATTACATGTAAATAAAATGGGTCATCTCATATTTGGTTAATATAATGTACAACTAATTGTAATTATAATCAACCAATTATGCTTATCTCAAATGTTTCATAAACATTAAGCATTCTTAGTAATATAACGATTAAATTACTAAATTGAATCTTATTTAATCATATTACAATAAGATATAATCCTCACTTATAATTTAAACTTGTTCAAATTAAGGATTAATTAATCTGTATCGCTATACAATTAATTAACTTTCATGATTAGGAAAACGTCCTTTAGGTGTGACCTCAAGGGATAAGTGATCACCACCGTCATACGACAGTAATATCAAACTCTAGTAAGCCAATCGTTGACGATAAATGTTGACCAGTGGACTATGATATTCATCATCGCTTTGTATTCTTATTATTGAGATTTAATTAAGTGATCGCACTATTGTTGAGGGCACTTACTCCAACAATCTCCCACTTGTCCGAGACAAGTGTGCGTCACCAATTCTCTTGTCCTATTACTATCTCCCACACAACGTAAGGTGTCTTGCAGGTCGTACTTGCATTTGATCATATTAAGAGTGGTTTCCTCGATCTGGAGAGTAACTGTCTGACTGTAATTATCTACCATAGATACATTCCGAGCGTGGCCACGCATTTCCAGCTTACTACTCATCGAGTGGCCTTGAAAGTTTAAACAACCCTGACAAGGAGTGGAAAATACCTATCGCACTATTTCCTTAGAATAGCCACATCTCATCATGACCCAAAAGATGCCCATTTGACCCCAGTTACGAAGGTCGTAGAGCATAAAGCAAGGTCAATCTGGAACTGTGCCACCTTAGGCGAACAGTCTTTAGTCGAAAGAATTGACTAAAAAAGAATATTATAGTAGCTCGCGCCACGAGTAGGCTATAAAATTGCCAGAACTCTACAAGTGGTCACTGCCCGACAGAGTGTCCCATACAGTATGCCTATGTGATCGACTAGTCATCTCTTATGACCCTATGACCCTTGGAGACGTCACCTCATGTAAGTAATTAGGGGCAAATGCTATGTTAATCTAAAGTATAGGGTTCAAAGTTGTCACTACAAGCTATTCGGATATAACAAAGTGCAAATTGAGTTTTAGAAACTCAAACAATAAATGTGATTATCATATATGAACAATCAACACAATGTTATTGTTTCATATCTTATAATCTAAAGTATACAAGTACCATGATACTACATGGCGACCTTGTCCAAATGCAATAAAGGCTTGGGTAGTGAATATACCATGTATTCATTTATTCCAACCTTATGAATTGCTTTTTCCTTCCATTTAATTTTATTCCTATTAATATGAATTTATCTAAGTATATGTCTTGATCTCTATCTAGAGTTGGGCTCTTTCTCTTAAAAGATGCTCCCACTTGTTATCATGATAACTATGTGATAGGTATCTTGGTTAAAGGATCTACTATTAGTTCCTTTCAAGCCATCTTATCCTCATCATAATGTACTAAGACTCCATTTGTAGAGTTCTTAATGATTGACTCTTCAATCATACTTTTTAGTTATTCGCTTTTAATATAACAAAATTTAGCCAGGGATTTTGACAAATCCTTGCAAAAAGTAAAATTTTAAACTACTAGCCTCTAACCTTGAACGACTTAAGAACATTTTCTCTTGTCTCTCTATCCAAAAATTAGTTTGTGGCAAAATTTCTCCCACTCTATCCTTTTGAAAATACCCCTATTTTCTTGAAGGATAGTACCATGAGCCACAAACTGCTTTGTTCTCTTGGTTTAATGAGATAAAATTGCTCGTATTAACTTGAGCGATGTATAAGAGACTTATTTGTTTAGACTTTGTATTCTAGCTTCTCAATAGACTTGTTCTATCTATGCTAAAATACTTAGATCGCTATCCATGTCTTACACAAATTAAGGGTTCTTACCCCTTCCATAACTCGTATGGAGTCATGTTGGCGTTAAAAGATCTTATCTTAGGGCTTATATGAATTGTAAATCCCCAAATGTGAATTTATTAACTCGATTTGACTATGCAATTGATATTTCTTATTTTAAATAAGTTATGATGTTTAATCACAAGTCCATATGTGAGAATCCAATTCATAACTTAGGTGATTATAATGATCCAATCATTACATTTTCTTATATGATCAATTAGTCGCAGTACTTTATGTTTACGATATTAACTTTGTATAATGAAAAGTTTAAGAACATAAAATTCCATTAACTTAATGACTTGGGTTGAAAAACAAGCCATCATTATAAAGTACAACAATTGTCTTTCAAAATGAAAATAAAAAACTGTAACACCCGCAAATGTACCCTATTTTTATAGTAAAAATATTATACGGATACTTTTCAGCGAAATTTAGTTTTAGTCTAGAATTAAATTTCCCGTGTCTAGTTTAGAATTTCCGAGTTCGTTTTTGGACTTTACGCGAGATTTCGAGTAAGTTACGTCTTAAGGCGTTTATGGGCTTTTTCCCCATGTTTTTCCACTTACTCCCTTTCACTACTCCTTTAAACCCTAACTCCCTCTCATTCAACTCATCCTTCTTCCTCACCAAGTAACCACCCAAAACCCTAACCTCCATATTTGATCAAGCTTATTATCGTCACTACTCCTTCATTACTCGCTCAAATTCACTAAAGTTCGTCTTATTCTTTCCCTCTCATCGTCCTCTATCTTAATTGGTAATAAAATTACCGTCTTTCTCGCTTTTCAATTTATCCGTCTTTCTCAAAGGTGAATTATATTCATCTTTTATTGTCTAATTGTAGGTGGTGACCTTCAAGACCCCGACAAGGACTACTATTTAATAGAAGAGGACCTCGACGAGGATTGAAGACGCGAAAAGGTAACGGTGAAGGGTTACTCGATATCATTTACGTGTTTTAATGTGTTTTCTATGTTAGAAATCGTATTTAGAATAGGATTAGTAATCATAGGAATTGTGTTGTTGATGAAAGTTGTTGTTAGTTGATAGTTGATAAAAAGAGTAGATGATTTGTGATGTTAGTTGATATTGTTGTATGATGTTTGAAAGGAAGAGTTGATTTTCGTGCATAATTGACCCCAGCCGGCCGACCGACAGCAGGTCAGCTGACCGGCTGGGGAATTGGCTGTATTTTGTTTGTGTTACGTGAAATTTTGGGCATGAAATATGTCTCAGCTGGCCGACCGGCAGCCAGTCAGCCGACCGGCTGAGACACACCCTGTGTTTTTGTGACAACCCTCGCGAATGCGGAAAATAAAAACATACAAGCATGTGAATTAATTAGCGGAAATACGGTATTTTAAAAACTTTTATACATGCAAGTAGAAGTATACGAGGAGTGTCAAATATTACAAACTAAAGTACGAAATACAACAAAGAGACGGAGTCTCTCAAAATGTTATAAATGTCAAAGTGTTTAGCAAACTAGCTAAAATCGTCTAGAGGTGTTTCATCCAGGGACAACGCCCGCTAGCTCACACCCGAACCCAAAATACCAAGCAAAATGCCATCCAATCAAGCAACCTGTTCATCCATGAAAAACATGAACGCCACAGTCAGTGGGGAGTAACTCCGGGTTCTCCCAGCCATATCACATTAAACGTACATAAAAGGTAATACAAAAGTAGAAGCATGCATATATAGATATACATGTGAATTACGATAAGAATAGATAGGCAATTCGATATTTAATGATAAGAGCATATGGAATACAAATCCGAATCCATCATGTTATACAAAGACTCGGGGAAGACACTCTTAGGCAACCGAATACGCTCACTAGGGCTTGCATCTCACCGTTAGCGGTATAAGTTTGATAAGATTGAGACTCGACAACAAACCATGCCAAGTCATGGTATGATCATGAATAATCAATCATGTAATCATCCATCCACACATAACAATACAATGACGACCTCTCTCACGGTAAATGAAACGCACTAGCACCGTGTACATGGAAAGTATGATTAAAAGGCATCCACGGGATCACCTTTCCCTGAACGCATACACGATTCAATTCATTTCGTATCTGTGGACTAATTTCCTCCGGTAGAACGACGATAATAATACGGTCCTAGTCTAAATCTGGCCAGAATCCCGGAATCGCATTTTCCAGTTCGACATGCGATAAACATTTCGAATCCAAGACTCGGTCAATCAAATGACGCCGAGTACCCCAAATTCGGTAGAATAATTCACGAAAGAGGCGGAAAAGAGCTCAAGCCTCATAACAAGCGGTACGCTACATGCAAATAACACCACCTCCCAAGTACACAACATTTGACGGCCGGGTCGATCAACGCATAGCGTTCAACTCCCAACAACGTCGTCGTATGCCCACTAACACATGCATTTAAGCAGTAGGATACCTCCCCGTTCCGACATTCCAGCCTTACGAACGTGGAGGTAGCCAAGGGAATGAGAGTACAAAGCACAAGACAAAATAGTGCTCAAACCGTATCATTTGTAACAACCGACTCAAAGTGGGAACATACCAAAAACCGTCACAAAACATGAGAATAGGGAATCATATAAGTTTAAATATGATAAACATGAGTCAATACATGATACATAAGCATTAGAACAAGTTTATGAAGCACCATAAATAAGAAACATAGATCCCCTCTCCAAAACAACGTTGTTTGGAAACCAACTAAAACAAGGGTCCACTTCAAACGGTCATAACTAGAGTTCTAGACATGCAAATGCAGAAATTCCAAATGGAGGTGATAGCTTATCCTCTTACGGTTCCCACGGGATGCCACAAGCCCAAAACAAGCAAGTAACGAAGGAGATATGATCATTTTACGAAAAGGGGTCAGTGTAGGAAAACTGCAGTCGGCAGCGAGTAACGCTGCCAGTGCCCCACGACGCTGCCAGCGTCGCACGACGCTGCTTGCGTCCAAGAACGCTGCCAGC
This sequence comes from Heliosperma pusillum, assembly GCA_022085475.1. Taxonomy (NCBI): domain Eukaryota; kingdom Viridiplantae; phylum Streptophyta; class Magnoliopsida; order Caryophyllales; family Caryophyllaceae; genus Heliosperma; species Heliosperma pusillum. The sequence goes on from JAIUZE010074822.1 coordinate 19,175, forward strand.
GTCCTTCACGGGATTCAGGCACGATCAAAACCCAACATGTTATCAAAAAAATCCTCATTTATCATCACAAACCATCAATTCTCATATCAATTAACAACTAACAACAACCATCATCAACAACACATTTCCTATGATTACTAATCCTAATCTAAATACGATTACTAACATAGAAAACATATAAAACACGTAAATGATATCGAGTAACCCTTCACCGTTACCTTTACGCGTCTTCAAACGATTTCTAAGTCTTCCTAGTCTCCACCTACTATTAGATAATAAAAAATGAATATAATTCACCTTTGAGAAAGACGGATAAAATTGAAAAGCGAGAAAGACGGTAATTTTATTACCAATACGGATAGAGGAAGATGAGAGGGGAAGAATAGACGAACTTACGTGAATTTGAGCGAAAAACGAAAGAGTTATGACGATTATAAGACGGATCAAAAATGGAGGCAAGGTTTTGGTTGGTTTCTTAGTGATGAAGAAAGAAATGAGTTGTGTGAGGGAGTTAGGGTTTAGGAGGGAGTATATGAAAGGTGAGTGGAAAAAGTCAAGAAAAGTCAAAGACGACTTAAGACGGGATTTACTTAAAATTTCGCGAAAAATCCAAATACGGACCTGGAAATTCTAAATTCGACACGGAAAATTTAATTCTAAACTAAAACTAAATTTCGCTAAAAATTATCCGTAAAATATTTTTACTATAAAAATAGGGTACATTTGCGGGTGTTACATTCACCCCACCTTTTAAAAAGTTTCGTCCTCGAAACTTGAGAGTAGAAAATAATAGTATCAAGGACAAGAATCGGTTTTCAAAATTAATACGAAAACTTTTATAAGGGAAACATTTATGAAACGAGGTTCATCTCGAAAATGGTTTAAGGAAATTTTTCATAAGTGCGAAACTTTATTTACGAATCACAAGGGTGCCCGTCGCGAACGAGTACCCTAGTTATCCAAATCAAATCATTGTCGAAATAGTGAAATCGAAAATCAAACAAGCGTTAGTAAGTGCAGGACTAGTTATCAGACGTCTCCAATAACAAGTGCAAACATCCAACCAAACGCAAAAATTCAAATATAAAAGCGAAAGAAATCTATTTTCTCCAAAAAGGAGGTACAAAAATCATCTTTAGACTTCTTTGAAACGTTAAATTAGAAATATAATATGAAAATTTGAAGGTTTTCTCAAAGATAAAATCAAATAACAAGACATTACACGTACATAGAGCGACTCGAACATCAGGTTCACAAATCACGATAACAAAATATATACAAAACACGCAAAAACAAAACAAATCGAATTCTTAGGGATAAGAAGATTAAGATAAAGTCGGCAGGAAGATCTACAAGAATTCGACATCACTAACTCTGCTAATAAACCAAATCCTCAATAGAATGCAATTTACCCAATTTGCAACTCATCAATTTCAATCATCAGAAATCCTACAAAAAAATATTCCATAATCACGAGATTTCAAGCCAATAACCTAATTATTCAGATCCATTTTGTATCTATTGAAGTCCATCGGCACGGTAGACTCCACCACTAACAATCCACCTGAAAGATTCATTACATACTCTAATCTTCTTAGTTTCATCAAAACTCTTACTAGAAATCACCAACAAAATATTTATCTAGGGAAACATGATCGCTAACAACCACAAGGTAAAGAGACTTACCATGAAATCCTTTAATCCAATTTACTTCAAACTCATTATCCTAAATTTACAATGAACTTTCTCATCCTCGAAAGCCAAAACACAAACCACGCAACAAAACATAATTATCTAAGATCCAACTAGCCTCATCCAAAGTCTCACGACAAGCGAAAATCCACAATCCATTATCGCTTATAATGATTCTTTAATACGCCATAAAATCCTTAATTCAATCATTACTACGCTCGAAGCCTCAAATATACATAGTCACATTAGGAAACTATGGTGGTTACTAATCCTCAAGATAATGGGTTCACCATTCTATCTCTATATTCCATAACAACTGAGCACTCACTATCCAAAGCTTGCAACGAACATTTCTCAATCTCAAACTATGATTCCTTAACAATAAAAGAGAATTACTAATTCCAAACCACAAATGGCCAATCACTTGGCAATAAGACAACCATTCAAATCATCTAGCTCATCTAAAACTCAAAATGAATAAATTTTCATTTATGACAATCCTCCTCAAACTTTGGTTACCGGCTTAATTACCCTAAAGCAAAATCTCTTTTAGAATCCACCAATTAGAGACATATAATTCCCAAATGATATCTTAAGCAACCGTTATAATACCCATCAACAACGAACTATCATCACGCTCAACTCGATTCCCAAAGTAGCACTACAATAGCAAGCTCAATAAATGAAGCCATCAAGAGAGTACAATACCGCCAACAGATTCATCCTAAAGTTTAAATCCCAATCCTATTCATGTTCAAAATCAACACGAAGCTAGCTAACAACCTAATCATCTCACCAGAGGAAAGACAATGACACCATGACATTGGAAACGATAGGAGATTTCGAGGGAAACACGAACGCGATAAGATCGGACGAAAATTAGAGGAACGCTAGAGGCAGGGAGCCAAAAGCTAGATATTGGATAGATATAGCTATGAAGGTAGCCAAGCAAAGGAAGAGATAAGAGAAAACAATTTCCTAGGAATCGGGCTTAGTAGGAACTTGCATGAAAGGAAATGGAAAGGGATAATGGCACGAGAAAAAGGTTTAAGGTTTAATCCACAAAATTCCCTTTTCAAACTCAGGGCGATAGCAAAGCAAATCATCTCAATAACAAAGGTCTCTTACAAGGGGCCCTCGTACCACAAATTATCAAAGTAAGGTACACCTAGATTTAACAATCGATTACAACCCAATTCATCCACCCTTTCATATAGCACGGAATCCCAATTGCGGAATTGCAACTCAAGTATAGTAACATTCTCTAAATTCCAAAATTTGACACACTCTCAAAGGTTTCAAAACCGAAGAACTAACAAGGAATTCTTCATACGAATCTCTTTTCAACTCATGTGGCCCACAAGGTAGAACACCGAACAAAACGTAATCAACAACATCTTAAGGCATCACCGTCATAGCCAAGCTAATCAAATTCCACTCATGCCATAATCCTTAAGTAACATGGTTTAATCTATCATGACGACTTACTACCTCAACCAAGTCTCCGATACCATGATATAAGATCATACTTTTAAATCCAAGAATTATAGCCAAGTACTTTTCCACCAAGCGTATACTCTAACACATAAACTAGAATCCACAAGAAGTCACTTAGTCTCAAAAGCATTTTACACTTCAAAGCATCATTCAAACTCCTAATTTCAAAAGATTAAATCACTAATGGGTTAAGGAGTCCTAGCCAACTCATTCAACCTTACACCATCAAATACCATGAACTATTCACACATGAGTCATGGCAAGCATTTATACACTAAAATCATCAAACATATTTTACCACGCTTGCCTCAAGGATCCTAACTCTCACCACTAGGGGTGAACTTAGGTCTACACAACTTTTCTCAAATCCCAAATTCATTCTAATCAACACTAACATTCCACAAAGTCCAGAATTATTCCGACCAAGGTTTATATACTACAAACGAACGGGTAAGGTATCCACAAAAGGTCACGTGAGAAAGTTGAGGGTACAAATGGATAAGGAGGAGGAAAGTAATAAAAGTAATTTCCAAGGGAAAAAGAAGTTAGATGATAAAGAAGCATTTAGATAGAAGGAAAAGAGCATGATACATTAAGGACGAGAGAAATCATCGATGAGGAAGAAATATACTTCAATTACGCTTGTCAATCTTCAATCTTCGGTAGAGGATACTTCTTCTAGGTAACACAATGATCCACCTCAAAATGGTAGATACAAACAAACATAACATCACTCAACACAATCAACAAACAAGTTAGAACCTAACAAACATCAAGTGCACCAAGACTACCACCTTAGGTCCTTAAGTCTACCCATCTCTCATTTATTATTTCAAGGTCAAGTAATTTTAAGTATAGGGTTCATATGTGTGCGTCGGGAGCGATAAAGCTCTGATACTAACTGTGACAACCCTCGCGAATGCGGAAAATAAAAACATACAAGCATGTGAATTAATTAGCGGAAATACGGTATTTTAAAAACTTTTATACATGCAAGTAGAAGTATACGAGGAGTGTCAAATATTACAAACTAAAGTACGAAATACAACAAAGAGACGGAGTCTCTCAAAATGTTATAAATGTCAAAGTGTTTAGCAAACTAGCTAAAATCGTCTAGAGGTGTTTCATCCAGGGACAACGCCCGCTAGCTCACACCCGAACCCAAAATACCAAGCAAAAAGCCATCCAATCAAGCAACCTGTTCATCCATGAAAAACATGAACGCCACAGTCAGTGGGGAGTAACTCCGGGTTCTCCCAGCCATATCACATTAAACGTACATAAAAGGTAATACAAAAGTAGAAGCATGCATATATAGATATACATGTGAATTACGATAAGAATAGATAGGCAATTCGATATTTAATGATAAGAGCATATGGAATACAAATCCGAATCCATCATGTTATACAAAGACTCGGGGAAGACACTCTTAGGCAACCGAATACGCTCACTAGGGCTTACATCTCACCGTTAGCGGTATAAGTTTGATAAGATTGAGACTCGACAAACAAACCATGCCAAGTCATGGTATGATCATGAATAATCAATCATGTAATCATCCATCCACACATAACAATACAATGACAACCTCTCTCACGGTAAATGAAACGCACTAGCACCGTGTACATGGCAAGTATGATTAAAAGGCATCCACGGGATCACATTTCCCTGAAAGCATACACGATCACATTTCGTATATGCAGACTAATTTCCTCCTGGTAGCACGACGATAATAATACGGTCCTAGTCTAAATCTGGCCAGACTCTCGGAATCACATTTTTCGATTCGACATGCGATAACATTTCGCATCCAAGACTCGGTCAATCATAGACCCCGAGTACCCCAAATTCGGTCGATAATTCACGAAAGAGGTGGAAAAGAGCTCGAGCCACATAACAAGCGGTACGCTACATGCAAATAACACCACCTCGCAAGTACACATTATTTGACGGCCGGGTCGAACAACGCAAAGCGTTCGCCTCCCAACAACGTCGTCGTATGCCCACTAACACATGCAATTAAGCAGTAGGATACCTCTCCGTTCCGACATTCCAGCCTTACGAACGTGGAGGTAGCCAAGGAAATGAGAGTACAAAGCACATAACAAAATAGTGCTCAAACCGTAAATTTTGTAAAAACCGACTCAAAGTGGGACATATCAAAAACCGTCACAAAACATGAGAATAGGGAATTATATAAACTTAAATATGATAAAAATGAATCAATACATGATACATAAGCATTAGAACAAGTTTATGAACCACCATAAATAAGGAACATATGTAACACCCGGAAATGTACCCTATTTTTATAGTGAAAATATTTTACGGATACTTTTCAGCAAATTTAAGTTTTAATATAGAATTTTATGTTCCGAGTCGAATTTAGAATTTCCGAGTTCGTATTTGGAATTTTCGCGAGATTCCATGAGAATCCCGCTTTAAGTCGTCTTTGACTTTTCTTGACTTTTAAGTTGTCTTTGACTTTTCTTGACTTTTGAGCGGCCTTTGACTTTTCTTGACTTTTTCCTTATAAATATCATACTACCATTTAACCTATTTTTCTTATATTTTCTTATATGATCAATTAGTCGCAGTACTTTATGTTTACGATATTAACTTTGTATAATGAAAAGTTTAAGAACATAAAATTCCATTAACTTAATGACTTGGGTTGAAAAACAAGCCATCATTATAAAGTACAACAATTGTCTTTCAAAATGAAAATAAAAAACTGTAACACCCGCAAATGTACCCTATTTTTATAGTAAAAATATTATACGGATACTTTTCAGCGAAATTTAGTTTTAGTCTATAATTAAATTTCCCGTGTCTAGTTTAGAATTTCCGAGTTCGTTTTTGGACTTTACGCGAGATTTCGAGTAAGTTACGTCTTAAGGCGTTTATGGGCTTTTTCCCCATGTTTTTCCACTTACTCCCTTTCACTACTCCTTTAAACCCTAACTCCCTCTCATTCAACTCATCCTTCTTCCTCACCAAGTAACCACCCAAAACCCTAACCTCCATATTTGATCAAGCTTATTATCGTCACTACTCCTTCATTACTCGCTCAAATTCACTAAAGTTCGTCTTATTCTTTCCCTCTCATCGTCCTCTATCTTAATTGGTAATAACATTACCGTCTTTCTCGCTTTTCATGTTAATATATCCGTCTTTCTCCAGGTGAATTATATTCATCTTTTATTGTCTAATTGTAGTGGTGGACCTCCAAGACCCCGACAAGGACTACTATTTAATAGAAGAGGACCTCGACGAGGATTGAAGACGCGAAAAGGTAACGGTGAAGGGTTACTCGATATCATTTACGTGTTTTAATGTGTTTTCTATGTTAGAAATCGTATTTAGAATAGGATTAGTAATCATAGGAATTGTGTTGTTGATGAAAGTTGTTGTTAGTTGATAGTTGATAAAAAGAGTAGATGATTTGTGATGTTAGTTGATATTGTTGTATGATGTTTGAAAGGAAGAGTTGATTTTCGTGCATAATTGACCCCAGTCGGCCGACCGACAGCAGGTCAGCTGACCGGCTGGGGAATTGGCTGTATTTTGTTTGTGTTACGTGAAATTTTGGGCATGAAATATGTCTCAGCTGGCCGACCGGCAGCCAGTCAGCCGACCGGCTGAGACACACCCTGTGTTTTTGTGACAACCCTCGCGAATGCGGAAAATAAAAACATACAAGCATGTGAATTAATTAGCGGAAATACGGTATTTTAAAAACTTTTATACATGCAAGTAGAAGTATACGAGGAGTGTCAAATATTACAAACTAAAGTACGAAATACAACAAAGAGACGGAGTCTCTCAAAATGTTATAAATGTCAAAGTGTTTAGCAAACTAGCTAAAATCGTCTAGAGGTGTTTCATCCAGGGACAACGCCCGCTAGCTCACACCCGAACCCAAAATACCAAGCAAAATGCCATACATTCAAGCAACCTGTTCATCCATGAAAAACATGAACGCCACAGTCAGTGGGGAGTAACTACGGGTTCTCCCAGCCATATCACATTAAACGTACATAAAAGGTAATACAAAAGTAGAAGCATGCATATATAGATATACATGTGAATTACGATAAGAATAGATAGACAATTCGATATTTAATGATAAGAGCATATGGAATACAAATCCGAATCCATCATGTTATACAAAGACTCGGGGAAGACACTCTTAGGCAACCGAATACGCTCACTAGGGCTTGCATCTCACCGTTAGCGGTATAAGTTTGATAAGATTGAGACTCGACAACAAACCATGCCAGTCATGGTAGATCATTAATATCAATCATGTCATCATCCATCCACCATAACAATACAATGACGACCTCTCTCTCACTCTTCGCTCACGGTAATTAAACGCACTAGCACCGTGTACATGGAAAGTATGATTAAAAGGCATCCACGGGATCACCTTTCCATGAACGCATACACGATCACATTTCGTATATGTAGACTAATTTCCTCCTGGTAGCACGACGATAATAATACGGTCCTAGTCTAAATCTGGCCAGACTCTCTGAATCACATTTTCCGATTCGACATGCGATAACATTTCGCATCCAAGACTCGGTCAATCATATAACGCCGGGGAGGGGGGGGGGGGGGGAGACGCCGAGTACCCCAAATTTCGGGTCGATAATTCACGAAGAGGCGGAAAGAGCTCGATCCACATAAAAAGCGGTACGCTACATGCAAATAACCCACCTCCCAAGTACAACACTTGACGCCGGGTCGATCAAACGCAAAGCTTCGCCTCCCAACAACGTCGTCCGTATGCCCACTAACACATGCAATTAAGCGTCGGATACCTCCCCGTTCCGAATTCACATTCCATCCACATCCACATCCACCAGCCTTACGAACGTGGAGGTAGCCAAGGAATGAGAGTACAAAGCACATACCAAAATAGTGCTCAAACCGTAACATTTGTAAAAACCGACTCAAAGTGGGACATATCAAAAACCGTCACAAAACATGAGAATAGGGAATTATATAAACTTAAATATGATAAAAATGAATCAATACATGATACATAAGCATTACAACAAGTTTATGAAGCACCATAAATAAGGAACATAGATCCCCTCTCCAAAACAACGCTGTTTGGAAACCAACTAAAACAAGGGTCCACTTCAAACGGTCATAACTAGAGTTCTAGACATGCAAATGCAGAAACTCCAAATGGAGGTGATAGCTTATCCTCTTACGGTTCCCACGGGATGCCACAAGCCCAAAACAAGCAAGTAACGAAGGATATATGATCATTTTACGAAAAGGGGTCAGTGTAGGAAAACTTAAGTCGGCAGCGAGTAACGCTGCCAGTGCCCCACGTCGCTGCCAGCGTCGCACGACGCTGCTTGCATCCAAGAACGCTGCCAGCGTCCTTCACGGGATTCAGGCATGATCAAAACCCAACATGTTATAAAAAAAAATCCTCATTTATCATCACAAACCATCAATTCTCATATCAATTAACAACTAACAACAACCATCATCAACAACACATTTCGTATGATTACTAATCCTAATCTAAATACGATTACTAACATAGAAAACACATAAAACACGTAAATGATATCGAGTAACCCTTCACCGTTACCTTTACGCGTCTTCAAACGATTTCTAAGTCTTCCTAGTCTCCACCTACAATTAGATAATAAAAAATGAATATAATTCACCTTTGAGAAAGACGGATAAATTGAAAAGCGAGAAAGACGGTAATTTTATTACCAATACGGATAGAGGAAGATGAGAGGGGAAGAATAGACGAACTTACGTGAATTTGAGCGAGAAACGAAAGAGTTATGACGATTATAAGACGGATCAAAAATGGAGGCAAGGTTTTGTTTGGTTTCTTAGTGATGAAGAAAGAAATGAGTTGTGTGAGGGAGTTAGGGTTTAGGAGGGAGTATATGAAAGGTGAGTGGAAAAAGTCAAGAAAAGTCAAAGACGACTTAAGACGGGATTTACTTAAAATTTCGCGAAAAATCAAAATACGGACCTGGAAATTCTAAATTCGACACGGAAAATTTAATTCTAAACTAAAACTAAATTTCGCTAAAAAGTATCCGTAAAATATTTTTACTATAAAAATAGGGTACATTTGCGGGTGTTACATTCACCCCACCTTTTAAAAAGTTTCGTCCTCGAAACTTGAGAGTAGAAAATAAAAGTATCAAGGACAAGAATCGGTTTTCAAAATTAATACGAAAACTTTTATAAGGGAAACATTTATGAAACGAGGTTCATCTCGAAAATGGTTTAAGGAAATTTTTCATAAGTGCGAAACTTTATTTACGAATCACAAGGGTGCCCGTCGCGAACGAGTACCCTAGTTATCCAAATCAAATCATTGTCGAAATAGTGAAATCGAAAATCAAACAAGCGTTAGTAAGTGCAGGACTAGTTATCAGATGTCTCCAATAACAAGTGCAAACATCCAACCAAACGCAAAAAGCCAAATATAAAAGCGAAAGAAATCTATTTTCTGCAAAAAGGAGGTACAAAAATCATCTTTAGACTTCTTTGAAACGTTAAATTAGAAATATAATATGAAAATTTGAAGGTTTTCTCAAAGATAAAATCAAATAACAAGACATTACACATACATAGAGCGACTCGAACATCAAGTTCACAAATCACGATAACAAAATATATACAAAACACGCAAAAACAAAACAAATCGAATTCTTAGGGATAAGAAGATTAAGATAAAGTCGGCAGGAAGATCTACAAGAATTCGACATCACTAACTCTGCTAATAAACCAAATCCTCAATAGAATGCAATTTACCCAATTTGCAACTCATCAATTTCAATCATCAGAAATCCTACAAAAAAATATTCCATAATCACGAGATTTCAAGCCAATAACCTAATTATTCAGATCCATTTTGTATCTATTGAAGTCCATCGGCACGGTAGACTCCACCACTAACAATCCACCTGAAAGATTCATTACATACTCTAATCTTCTTAGTTTCATCAAAACTCTTACTAGAAATCACCAACAAAATATTTATCTAGGGAAACATGATCGCTAACAACCACAAGGTAAAGAGACTTACCATGAAATCCTTTAATCCAATTTACTTCAAACTCATTATCCTAAATTTACAATGAACTTTCTCATCCTCGAAAGCCAAAACACAAACCACGCAACAAAACATAATTATCTAAGATCCAACTAGCCTCATCCAAAGTCTCACGACAAGCGAAAATCCACAATCCATTATCGCTTATAATGATTCTTTAATACGCCATAAAATCCTTAATTCAATCATTACTACGCTCGAAGCCTCAAATATACATAGTCACATTAGGAAACTATGGTGGTTACTAATCCTCAAGATAATGGGTTCACCATTCTATCTCTATATTCCATAACAACTGAGCACTCACTATCCAAAGCTTGCAACGAACATTTCTCAATCTCAAACTATGATTCCTTAACAATAAAAGAGAATTACTAATTCCAAACCACAAATGGCCAATCACTTGGCAATAAGACAACCATTCAAATCATCTAGCTCATCTAAAACTCAAAATGAATAAATTTTCATTTATGACAATCCTCCTCAAACTTTGGTTACCGGCTTAATTACCCTAAAGCAAAATCTCTTTTAGAATCCACCAATTAGAGACATATAATTCCCAAATGATATCTTAAGCAACCGTTATAATACCCATCAACAACGAACTATCATCACGCTCAACTCGATTCCCAAAGTAGCACTACAATAGCAAGCTCAATAAATGAAGCCATCAAGAGAGTACAATACCGCCAACAGATTCATCCTAAAGTTTAAATCCCAATCCTATTCATGTTCAAAATCAATACGAAGCTAGCTAACAACCTAATCATCTCACCAGAGGAAAGACAATGACACCATGACATTGGAAACGATAGGAGATTTCGAGGGAAACACGAACGCGATAAGATCGGACGAAAATTAGAGGAACGCTAGAGGCAGGGAGCCAAAAGCTAGATATTGGATAGATATAGCTATGAAGATAGCCAACCAAAGAAAAAGATAAGAGAAAACAATTTCCTAGGAATCGGGCTTAGTAGGAACTTGCATGAAAGGAAATGGAAAGGGATAATGGCACGAGAAAAAGGTTTAAGGTTTAATCCACAAAATTCCCTTTTCAAACTCAGGGCGATAGCAAAGCAAATCATCTCAATAACAAAGGTCTCTTACAAGGGGCCCTCGTACCACAAATTATCAAAGTAAGGTACACCTAGATTTAACAATCGATTACAACCCAATTCATCCACCCTTTCATGTAGCACGGAATCCCAATTGCGGAATTGCAACTCAAGTATAGTAACATTCTCTAAATTCCAAAATTTGACACACTCTCAAAGGTTTCAAAACCGAAAAACTAACAAGGAATTCTTCATACGAATCTCTTTTCAACTCATGTGGCCCACAAGGTAGAACACCGAACAAAACGTCATCAACAACATGTTAAGGCATCACCGTCATAGCCAAGCTAATCAAATTCCACTCATGCCATAATCCTTAAGTAACATGGTTTAATCTATCATGACGACTTACTACCTCAACCAAGTCTCTGATACCATGATATAAGATCATATTTTTAAATCCAAGAATTATAGCCAAGTACTTTTCCACCAAGCATATACTCTAACACATAAACTAGAATCCACAAGAAGTCACTTAGTCTCAAAAGCATTTTACACCTCAAGGCATCATTCAAACTCCTAAGTTCAAAAGATTAAATCACTAATGGGTTAAGGAGTCCTAGCCAACTCATTCAACCTTACACCATCAAATACCATGAACTATTCACACATGAGTCATGGCAAGCATTTATACACTAAAATCATCAAACATATTTTACCACGCTTGCCTCAAGGATCCTAACTCTCACCACTAGGGGTGAACTTAGGTCTACACAACTTTTCTCAAATCCCAAATTCATTCTAATCAACACTAACATTCCACAAAGTCCAGAATTATTCCGACCAAGGTTTATATACTACAAACGAACGGGTAAGGTATCCACAAAAGGTCACGTGAGAAAGTTGAGGGTACAAATGGATAAGGAGGAGGAAATTAATAAAAGTAATTTCCAAGGGAAAAAGAAGTTAGATGATAAAGAAGCATTTAGATAGAAGGAAAAGAGCATGATACATTAAGGACGAGAGAAATCATCGATGAAGAAATATACTTCAATTAGACTTGTCAATCTTCAATCTTCGGTAGAGGATACTTCTTCTAGGTAACACAATGATCCACCTCAAAACGGTAGATACAAACAAACATAACATCACTCAACACAATCAACAAACAAGTTAGAACCTAACAAACAACAAGTACACCAAGACTACCACCTTAGGTCCTTAAGTCTACCCATCTCTCATTTATTATTTCAAGGTCAAGTAATTTTAAGTATAGGGTTCATGTGTGTGCGTCGGGAGCGATAAAGCTCTGATACCAACTGTGACAACCCTCGCGAATGCGGAAAATAAAAACATACAAGCATGTGAATTAATTAGCGGAAATACGGTATTTTAAAAACTTTTATACATGCAAGTAGTAGTATACGAGGAGTGTCAAATATTACAAACTAAAGTACGAAATACAACAAAGAGACGGAGTCTCTCAAAATGTTATAAATGTCAAAGTGTTTAGCAAACTAGCTAAAACCGTCTAGAGGTGTTTCATCCAGGGACAACGCCCGCTAGCTCACACCCGAACCCAAAATACCAAGCAAAATGCCATCCAATCAAGCAACCTGTTCATCCATGAAAAACATGAACGCCACAGTCAGTGGGGAGTAACTCCGGGTTCTTCCAGCCATATCACATTAAACGTACATAAAAGGTAATACAAAAGTAGAAGCATGCATATATAGATATACATGTGAATTACGATAAGAATAGATAGGCAATTCGATATTTAATGATAAGAGCATATGGAATACAAATCCGAATCCATCATGTTATACAAAGACTCGGGGAAGACACTCGTAGGCAACCGAATACGCTTACTAGGGCTTACATCTCACCGTTAGCGGTATAAGTTTGATAAGATTGACACTCGACAAACAAACCATGCCAAGTCATGGTATGATCATGAATAATCAATCATGTAATCATCCATCCACACATAACAATACAATGACAACCTCTCTCACGGTAAATGAAACGCATTAGCACCGTGTACATGGCAAGTATGATTAAAAGGCATCCACGGGATCACATTTCCCTGAACGCATACACGATCACATTTCGTATATGTAGACTAATATCCTCCTGGTAGCACGACGATATTAATACGGTCCTAGTCTAAATCTGGCCAGACTCTCGGAATCACATTTTTCGATTCGACATGCGATAACATTTCGCATCCAAGACTCGGTCAATCATAGACGCCGAGTACCCCAAATTCGGTCGATAATTCACGAAAGAGGCGGAAAAGAGCTCAAGCCACATAACAAGCGGTACGCTACATGCAAATAACACCACCTCGCAAGTACACAACATTTGACGGCCGGGTCGATCAACGCATAGCGTTCGCCTCCCAACAACGTCGTCGTATGCCCACTAACACATGCAATTAAGCAGTAGGATACCTCCCCGTTTCGACATTCCAGCCTTACGAACGTGGAGGTAGCCAAGGAAATGAGAGTACAAAGCACATAACAAAATAGTGCTCAAACCGTAACATTTGTAAAAACCGACTCAAAGTGGGACATATCTAAAACCGTCACAAAACATGAGAATAGGGAATTATATAAACTTAAATATGATAAAAATGAATCAATACATGATACATAAGCATTAGAACAAGTTTATGAACCACCATAAATAAGGAACATATGTAACACCCGGAAATGTATCCTATTTTTATAGTGAAAATATTTTACGGATACTTTTCAGCAAATTTAAGTTTTAATATAGAATTTTATGTTCCGAGTCGAATTTAGAATTTCCGAGTTCGTATTTGGAATTTCCGCGAGATTCCATGAGAATCCCGTTTTAAGTCGTCTTTGACTTTTCTTGACTTTTAAGTCGTCTTTGACTTTTCTTGACTTTTCTTGACTTTTGAGCCGCCTTTGACTTTTGTTGACTTTTTCCTTATAAATATCATACTACCATTTAACCTATTTTTCATTCACAAACACAAACACCTTACTTCTTCCTTAAGCAAAAATCCAAACCCTTGCCTCCATAAACTTTCCGATCTTGAAATCATCGTAGCTCATTCGTTCTTTGCCTAAATTCACGTAAGTTCGTCTCATTCTTCCCCTCTAAGCTTCCTCTATCCGTTTTGGTAATAAAATTACCGTCTTTCTCGCTTTTTAAATTATCCGTCTTTCTCAAGGTGAAATATATTCATCTTTTATTACCGAATTGTAGGTGGAGACTACTAGGAAGGCTTAGTAATCGATTAAAGACGCGTAAAGGTAACGGTGAAGGGTTACTCGATATCATTTACGTGTTTTACATGCTTATATGCTAGAAATCGTATTAGAATACGATTAGTAAGTTTAGGAATCATGTTATGGATGATGATTGTTGTTATTTGATGATTGTGGATGATGAATATTGATTGTTGATAGTTATTAGAAATGGATTATGAGAATTGGAAATGATAGGATTGATTTTTGTTGAAGGCTCTCGGGTGAATTGGAGACACATCTCACGGTCGTGAAATACAAGTCACGGTCGTGACTTGTGCCGTTTCACTGCACTGATCCCTTTTTGTAGAATGATCATATCTCCTTCGTTACTTGCTTGTTTTAGGCTTGTGACCATTCGTTGGAACCGTAAGAGCATAAGCTATCACCTCCATTTGGAATTTCTGCATTTGCATGTCTAGAACTCTAGTTATGACCGTTTGAAGTGGACCCTTGGTTTCGTTGGTTTCCAAACAACGTTGTTTTGGAGAGGTGATCTATGTTTTTATTCATTATGCTTCATAAACTTGTTCTAATGCTTATGTATCATGTATTGACTCATGTTTATCATATTTAAACTTATATGATTCCCTATTCACATGTTTTGTGATGGTTTTTGGTATGTTCCCACTTTGAGTCGGTTTTTACAAATGATATGGTTTGAGCACTATTTTGTCTTGTGCTTTGTACTCTCATTCCCTTGGCTACCTTCCCGTTCGTAAGGCTGGAATGTCGGAACGGAGAGGTATCCTACTGCTTGAATGCATGTGTAGTGGGCATACGACGACGTTGGTGGGAGTTGAACGCTATGCGTTGTTCGACCCGGCCGTCAAATGTTGTGTACTTGCGAGGTGGTGTTATTTGCATGTAGCGTACCGCTTGTTATGAGGCTTGAGCTCTTTTCCGCCTCTTTCGTGAATTGATCTACCGAATTTGGGGTACTCGGCGTCTATGATTGACCGAGTCTTGGATGCGAAACGTGTATCGAATGTCGAATCGGGAAAAAAAGTTTATTCCGAGATCCTGCCAGTTTGGACTAGGACGGATATTATTATCGTCGTGCTACCAGGAGCAAATTTAGTCTACTAACGAAATGTAGCAGTGTATGAGTTCAGGGAAATGCTTAATCCCGTGGATGCATGTTAATCATACTTGCCATGTACACGGTGCTAGTGCGTCCACGGGACCACTTTACCGGTTGAGAGTTGTGTTTGTGTCAGTCTTTGAATGCGTGATTTCATGATATTGTTGCATGGTCATTGCTGATTGGACACGTCATTGTCTTCGTTCGTGAATGGATGATAATATGTTGTATTTATCGTGATCATCGCATGACTTGATTGGTTTGTCTGTCGAGTCTCAATCTTATCAATCTTATACCGCTAACGGTGAGATGCAAGCCCTAGTGAGCGTATTCGATTGCCTAAGAGTGTCTTCCCCGAGTCTTTGAATATCATGATGGATTCGGATTTGTGCCTCTTATGTTCTTATCATTATCTATAGAATTGCCTATCTAATCTTATCTCAACTCATATGTATATATATATATGCATGCTTTACTTTTGTATTTCCTTATGTGTTCGTTTAATGTGATATGGCCGGGAGAACCCGGAGTTACTCCCCACTGACTGTGGCGTTCATGTTTTTCATGAATGAACAGGTTGCTTGCATTGGATGACTTTTTGGCTATGATGTTTTGGGATTCGGGTGTGAGCTAGCGGGCGTTGTCCCTGGAAGTTTCACCTCTAGACGATATTAGCTAGCTTTGCTAAACACTTGTTCTTTGCTAACATTTTAAGAGACCCCGTCTCTTTGTTGTATTTTCCGCTTTTAGTTGTAATATTTTGACACTCCTCGTCTTATTTAACTTGCATGTATAAAGTTTTTTTTAAAACTACGTATTTCCGCATATTATTTCACATGCTTGTATGTTTTATATTTCCGCATTCGCGAGGGTTGTCACAGTTGGTATCAGAGCTTTATCGCTCCCGACGCACACACGTGAACCCTAACTTAAACTACTTGACCTTAAAATAATAAATGAGAGATTGGGTAGAAGTTAAGGACTGTACTTGGTAGTCTATTTGTTTATGCTAATTGATAGGAGTAACTTAATTTGTTTTTGTTTCTTATGAAGATGGTTAGACCACGATTAGCTGAGAATGTTATGATGGAAGCTCTTGCTCAGGTGCTGAAAAATCAGCAAGATGCTGCTCTAGCTAATGCCAACCAAGCTCCCCCTAGAAGGGAGGAAAACCATCAAGGTGGCTACGCGTGGGTAGCTGGTCAGATAGCGAGAAGTAAGATTCTACCATATGGTGGAGAGCCGGATCCTACGGAGCTATCCGATTGGTTCCGTGAGATGGAAAAGCAGTTTGATCTTTACCAAGTCCGAGAAGAGGACAAGGTGAGGATAGCAAAGCACTTTCTGGTGAGGGAAGCCGACAACTGGTGGGCTATCACAAGTGCCACTGCTGTTCTTGAAGAGGACTTTAACTGGGCTTGCTTTAAAGCTCTTGTGGAGGGTAGATTTTACCCTAAAGAGCTTAAACAGCAAAGGCTTAAAGAGTTCATTGATTTTAAACAAGGTAACCTATCGGCTCAAGAGTTTACTACGGAGTTTAATAAGCTCGCTCATTTTGCGCCGAGGCTTATCCGTGATGATGAAGACCGTGCATTCTATTACCGTAACAAGTTGAATGCCGTTCTCCAAAGTAAAGTGAGAAGGGGTACCGCATCCTTTGGAGATCTTTATGACGATGCCTTATGGGC
Organism: Heliosperma pusillum; assembly: GCA_022085475.1. Taxonomy (NCBI): domain Eukaryota; kingdom Viridiplantae; phylum Streptophyta; class Magnoliopsida; order Caryophyllales; family Caryophyllaceae; genus Heliosperma; species Heliosperma pusillum. The sequence continues at coordinate 36,592 of JAIUZE010074822.1, forward strand.
TGAAAATTCAATGAAGGCTATAAGGGATGAAGCTTTAATGAATAATCCCTCTCCTTCTTATGCTCCTAGGCCGAATGCCTTTGGGAAGAGGCCGTTTATTCCGTCTTCTTCTAATTCCTATGCTAACAAGAAGAGGTTTAATCCTCCTTCCAATGCCTATTCAAGGAATCCTGCTCCTTTTATTCCTAGAGCTACTTCAAATGTGGCTCATAAGCCTTATCCGCCTCAAGCTCAAGGTCGCTTTTGCAACCGGTGTAGACTTCCTCTACACCCCGGCAGATCTTGTAACAGCCGACCTTATGTGTGCTTCTTCTGTCAAAAGGGTGGTCATCGTTACGAGGATTGCCCCGACCGAAAGTTGCCTCCTCCTCCTAAACCTAAGGGTTCAATCTTTGTCATGAGTCGTGCCGAAGCCGATGCTCATCCCGAAATCATTACGGGTATGTTCTCAATCTTAGAGCAACCGTGTCTTATTTTATTTGATACCGGGGCTTCAATGTCTTTTGTGTCATCGACCTATGCTAGTAAATTATCAATCAAACCGACATCTAGTGAGGATACTCCCATATCCTTACCTTCCGGAGATATTATATCTTGTTCAACCCTTTATCCAAATGTACCTATTTCTATTTCGGGTTCTATCTTTCCCGCAAATCTCCTTAAGTTTCCTCTAGGAGAGTTTGATATTATTTTAGGTATAGATTGGTTAGCTATGTATCATGCTAGGTTCGAGTGTCGTGACCAAAAGATTTTCTTAAAGAGTCCTTTAGGTGTTAGCATAACCTATAAGGGATCTCATCCTCGTAAAGGTGTGTCTTTAATTTCCGCTATGAAGTTGGTAAGTATGGTTAGAAAAGGTCACCAAGCATTCTTGTGTGTTGTGACTTCTTCAAATACCTCTTTGCCAAGTATTGAAGACGTGCCTATTGTTCGAGAATTCATTGATGTATTCCCCAAAGATTTGCCCGGGATTCCTCCCGAGCGTGATGTTGAATTTTCTATTGATCTTGTTCCTGGTCTGGTCCAATTGCCAAAGCTCCTTATCGTATGGCTCCGTCTGAATTGAAAGAATTAAGGAAGCAGTTGGATGATAAGATTGAAAAAGGTTTTATTCGACCAAGTGCCTCTCCTTGGGGTGCTCCCGTTCTTTTTGTGAAGAAGAAGGATGGTTCTATGAGGTTGTGTATCGATTATCATGAATTGAATCGGATTACAATCAAGAATAGGTATCCTTTACCTAGAATCGAGGATTTGTTTGATCAATTAAAGGGTGCTTCTACTTTTTCGAAGATTGATTTGAGATCGGGTTATCATCAAATTCCGGTTAGAGATGTTGATATTCCAAAGACCGCTTTTAGTACGAAGTATGGCCATTATGAGTTCAAGGTAATGCCATTTGGTTTGACGAATGCTCCTGCTATTTTTATGGATCAAATGAACCGCACATTTAGTGAGTATCTTGACAAGTGTGTGGTGGTATTCATTGATGATATTCTTATTTTCTCCAAGTCCGAAGATGAGCATGCTATTCATTTGAGGATTATTTTGGGTGTTCTCCGTCGACAAAAGTGGTATGCTAAGTTCTCTAAGTGTGAGTTCTGGTTACCTAAAGTGTCCTTTCTTGGGCATGTTATTTCAAAAGAGGGTGTTATGGTGGATCCTTCTAAAATTGAGGCTGTTGTTGATTGGAAGAGTCCGACTGACATTAGAGAGATTCGAAGTTTTCTTGGTTTAGCTGGTTATTATCGAAGATTTGTCAAAGATTTCTCTAAGCTTGCTAGACCTATGACTCAGTTGTTTAAGAAGGAAACCAAATTCCTATGGAATGAAACTTGTGAAAATGCGTTTCAAGAGTTAAAGACGAGGTTAACTACCGCTCCGGTGTTGACTTTGCCTGAAGATGGAGTAGACTTTGATGTCTATTGTGATGCTTCTAAAAGGGGATTAGGTTGTGTTCTTATGCAGAATAGGAAGGTTGTGGCTTATGCTTCTAGGCAGTTGAGAGTTCATGAAGTGAACTATCCTACTCATGATCTAGAATTGGCCGCTGTTGTTCATGCTTTGAAAGTATGGAGACATTATTTAATTGGAGTTCATTGTCGTATCTTCACCGATCACAAGAGTTTGAAATACATATTTACTCAAAAAGAGTTGAATATGAGGCAAAGAAGATGGTTGGAATTGGTGAACGATTATGATTTTGAGTTATTGTATCATGAAGGGAAGGCGAATGTGGTTGCAGATGCTCTTAGTAGGAAAGCTTCTCATGCTTTGAATGCTTTGCATGTTTTACCTGTTGATCTTTGTGCCGAGTTTCGAAGATTGAGTTTGGAATTTGTAGAGCGTGGATTTGTTCATGTTGGTGCTATGATTGCCGAGCCTGTGTTTCTCCGTGAAATCCGTGAAAGCCAAGTTGATGATCTTACCTACAAGTCTATCCAAGCCAAGATTCTTGAAGGTAAAGGTAAAGATTTCAAGTTTGATAATGAAGGTGTTCTTCGTTTCCATGGTCGTTTATTTGTGCCTAATGCTCTTAATTTGAGGAAGCAAGTTCTTGATGAAGCTCACCTTTCCCCTTATTCTATTCACCCCGGTGGTGATAAGATGTACAAGGATTTGAAGCTACAGTTTTGGTGGCCGAACTTGAAGGGTGATGTTGTTTCTTATGTTGGAAGATGTTTGACTTGCCAACAAGTGAAGATTGAACACAAGAGACCCGGTGGATTTCTACAACCTTTGGATATTCCGCTATGGAAGTGGGAATCTATTTCTATGGACTTAGTTATGGCTTTGCCGAGAACCGTTGGAGGTAAAGATGCCATTTGGGTTGTGGTTGATCGATTGACAAAGTGTGCTAGATTTATTCCGATCAAAGAAACTTGGAATTTGGATCGTTTAGCAAAGGCTTATGTTGATGAAATTGTTAGATATCATGGTGTTCCTTTGGAGATTATATCCGACCGAGATCCGAGATTCTGTTCGAGATTTTGGAAAGCTTTGCAAGAAGCCATGGGTAGTAAGTTGTTGATGAGTACTGCTTTTCATGCCGCTACGGATGGTCAGACTGAGAGGACTATTCAGACTTTAGAAGACTTGCTTAGGGCTTGTGCTCTTGACTTTCAGTCTAGTTGGGAAAAGAGCTACCGTTGGTGGAGTTTTCTTACAACAATAGCTATCATGCATCGATTAAGATGGCTCCATATGAAGCTCTTTATGGAAGGAAATGTCGGAGTCCTATATGTTGGAATCAATTGAGTGACAATCGTGATTTAGGCCCCGATGTTCTTGTTGAAACCATTGATAATGTGAAGGTCATTCGTGATAGAATGAAAGCCGCTCAAGACCGTCAAAAGTCTTATGCCGATATCCGAAGAAGGCCGTTAGAATTTGAAGTTGGCGATAAAGTATTCTTGAAGGTGTCTCCAATGAAGGGTGTTAAAAGGTTTGGTGTTAAGGGTAAATTGAGCCTGAAATACATTGGACCCTTCGATATTGTGAAAAGGATTGGTGCCGTGGCTTATAAGTTGGATTTGCCGCCGAATTTGGCTAAGGTTCATGATGTCTTCCATGTTTCTCAATTGAGAAAGTATGTTAGTGATCCAAGCCATGTCTTTCAAAAGGAATTGCCCGAGCTTGAACCAAATTTATCCTTTGAAGAGAAGCCGATCCGCATTCTTGATCGTAAGGATAGGAAGTTGAGAAGTAAAGTATTTCCTTTGGTGAAAATCTTGTGGAGAAGTGCTAATGTCGAAGAAGAGACTTGCGAAACCGAAGCTTCTATGCGTAGTAAATATCCGAGTCTTTTCGAGTAAGGTAAATTTTTATTTTTCCTCAAGTTTCGAGGGCGAAACTTTTTAAAAGGTGGGGTGATTGTAACACCCGGAAATGTACCCTATTTTTCTAATAGAAATATTTTACGAAATCGTTTCAATAATTTTAAGTTTTAATTTATAATTTTATGTTTCGAGTCGAATTTAGAATTTCCGAGTTCGTATTTGGAATTTCTGCGAGATTCCATGAGAATCCCGTCTTAAGGCGAGTTTGACTTTTGGTTGACTTTTTCCTTACTTATACTCATACTCCTTAACCTAATTTCCTACTCAAACTCACAAACACATTCCTTCCTCTTTAAGAAAACTCAAACCTTGCCTCTTTAGCTTTTTCCGATCTTTGATTCATCGTAATTCATTCGTTACTCGATAGAATTCACGTAAGTTCGTCTCATTCTTCTTCCCTTACCTTCCTCTATCCGTATTGATGTTAAAATCATCGTCTTTCGCGCTTTTCAAATTTCCCGTCTTTCTCAAGATGAATTTCATTCATCTTTTATGATCTTTATGTAGGTGGTGACCTCCAAGATCCCGACAAAGACTACTACCTTATTGAAGAGGAGCTTGACGACTAGTAGAGACGCTCAAAGGTAACGGTGAAGGGTTACTCGATATCATTTACGTGTTTTATGTGATTTCTAGGATGGAAACCGTGTTTGGATTTTGGTTAGTAAACTAATGACTTGTATATTTGTTGATGGATGTTATTTATTGAGTATTCATATGTGAATTGATGAGTTAGAATGATAATCGATAATTGTTGAATGTTGAACATGGATGAAACAAGCATTTTCGAGTACATGAGACCCTAGCCGGTCGACCGGCAGCCGGTCAGACCACCGGCTGGGGCACCTGCTGTATATTTTGGAACTTTTACGTGATTTTGGATTATGAGGTTGGGCTCAGCCGGTCGACCGGCAGCCGGTCAGACCACCGGTTGAGACACCCCCTTCCTTCCTTTGTTTTTCATAAGACCCTATGGCCCCAGCCGGTCGACCGGCAGCCGGTCGACTTGACCGGCTGGGACACATTGAAGTTTTAAGTTGATTTTCGTATGAGTTAATGGCCTGAGCCGGTGGACCGGCAGCCGGTCAGCTTGACCGGCTGGCACCTGCTAGAGTTCTTTGTGATTTTTGGTTACGGTTTTCATTTATAATAATTCCGATCGTCCGTTTATCGTATAACTTTACGTAATGACTTATAATATTATTGTTTTGAATATATGACATTTCACTCGCTTGTATCACATGTTTTGTGACGGTTTTTGGTATGTTTCCACTTTGAGTCGGTTTTTACAAATGATACGGTTTGAGCACTATTTTGTCTTGTGCTTTGTATTCTCATTCCCTTGGCTACCTTCCCGTTCGTAAGGCTGGAATGTCGGAACGGAGAGGTATCCTACTGCTTAATTGCATGTGTAGTGGGCATACGACGACGTTGTTGGGAGTTGAACGCTATGCGTTGATCGACCCGGCCGTCAAATGTTGTGTACTTGCGAGGTGGTGTTATTTGCATGTAGCGTACCGCTTGTTATGAGGCTTGAGCTCTTTTCCGCCTCTTTCGTGAATTGATCTACCGAATTTGGGGTACTCGGCGTTTTCTTTGTAAGACCGAGTCTTGGATGCGAAACGTGTATCGCATGTCGAATCGGAAAACGTTTTATCCGAGATCTGGCCAGGTTTAGACTAGGACCGGATATTTATTATCGTCGTCCTACCAGGAGGAAATTAGTCTACATATACGAAATGTCGCATCGTGTATGAGTTCAGGAAATGCTTTATTCCGTGGATGCTGTTTAATCATACTTGCCATGTACACGTGTGCTAGTGCGTTTCATTTACCGTGAGAGTTGTCGTCTTGTGTCGTCTATGAATGCGTGATTTCATGATATTGTTCATGGTCATTGCATGATTGGACACCGTCATTGTCTTCGTTCGTGAATGGATGATAATATGTTGGATTTGTGTAATCATCGCATGACTTGACTGGTTTGTCTGTCGAGTCTCAATCTTATCAATCTTATACCGCTAACGGTGAGATGCAAGCCCTAGTGAGCGTATTCGATTGCCTAAGAGTGTCTTCCCTGAGTCTTTGAATATCATGATGGATTCGGATTTGTGCCTCTTATGTTCTTATCATTATCTATAGAATTGCCTATCTAATCTTATCGCAACTCACATGTATATATATATATATATGCATGCTTTACTTTTGTATTTCCTTATATGTTCGTTTAATGTGATATGGCTGGGAGAACCCGGAGTTACTCCCCACTGACTGTGGCGTTCATGTTTTTCATGAATGAACAGGTTGCTTGCATTGGATGACTTTTTGGCTATGATGTTTTGGGGTTCGGGTGTGAGCTAGCGGGCGTTGTCCCTGGAAGTTTCACCTCTAGACGATATTAGCTAGCTTTGCTAAACACTTGTTCTTTGCTAACATTTTAAGAGACCCCGTCTCTTTGTTGTATTTTCCGCTTTTAGTTGTAATATTTTGACACTCCTCGTCTTATTTAACTTGCATGTATAAAGTTTTTTTTAAAACTACGTATTTCCGCATATTATTTCACATGCTTGTATGTTTTATATTTCCGCATTCGCGAGGGTTGTCACATATTCCAAATGAGATTTATTATATAAATGCACTATTGTGGAGGACACTTACTCCAACAGAGGTATGAATGGTTCTTTATTATATTTAACTGCAAGTAGACATGACATTATGTTTAGCGTATGTGTCTGTGCTAGATTTCAATCTTGTCCTAAAGAGTCACATATGATTGCAGTTAAACGTATCTTGAGATATTTTAATTGGTACATCTAATCTATATTTATGGCATCCACTTGAGTTCAATTTCGATCTAGTAGGATATTCAGATGCAGATTATGCAGGATTTTCCTTAGATAGAAAAAATACCTCTGGATTTGCTACGTTTGTTGGACCATGCATAATTACTTGGGGCTCAAAGAAGCAAAATTCGATTGTGTTATCTACTGCAGAAACCGAATATATCGCTGCAAGACTGGTATGTTCTCAACTACTTTGGTTAAAGCAACAACTATGTGATTATGGTGTTAATGTTGGTAGTATGCCTGTATTTTGTGATAATACGAGTGCTATTATTATTTCTAAAAATCCAGCTCAGCATTCTCGTACTAAGCATATAGACATTAGACATCATTTTTTATGTGCCCATGTAGAAAAGGGCAACATTAAACTCGAATTTTGTAGTACTGAAAATCAATGGGCTGACATTTTAACAAAGGCGTTAGCGAGAAGAAGTTTTGAGATTTTGCGGTTGGAAATTGGTTTAATCGGTAGCAATTAAATTCGTCATAATTATTTTATGAACCTTCGTGACTGGTTAGAATAAGACGAGATTATATGACTGTGTCCGTGTATTCCATTGCTAGTATATTTGTGTTTAATATTATATATTTTACGTGAGTATCTTGCATATTAAGTATTTTATGGATATTGAATTATGGACCACATATTTGCCAAAAATCTATCTTATTCACTTTCCAAATTAAACCAAAATTCTACCCATAAAATCCAAGTTGACCGAAATTCCCACACAACAATATCTTACCATATCTTTTATTCACTTAATCTTATCCTTATCATATCTCACAAATATTTACCCTAGATTCCTTTTACAATCCTACCCAAATTCAAAAACAAAAAAAAGGAAAAAGAAGAATAGAGTCGGCGCTACACGGCTACTCTACAAAAACACCAACACCCAAACTCCAAAACTCAAACACCTTACATGTCTACCAATCCATCGCCACAACCCAACCAAAAATCACCTAATTTGACCCAAACCGAGTCGGGTTCGATGCTTGAAGGTACAAAAAGGCGTCGATAAAAAAAGAAAAAGTAAAAGGGTACAAGAGGATGTTAGTGAAGACATAGAAATTGGAGGCTTTGGGTCTGGAATTGATTTTTATGTCAAAAGGTGGTTCGGTTGTTGTAAAACCGAATGTGGTTGATTTTTCGGGGCTTGAATCGAAATTGGATGTGTTTATGGGAAAAGTAATGGAGCGCCTTGATGCGCAAGACAAGAAAATTGATGCGGTTGTTGACAAGGCTGTCAAAACCGTGGCTATGGGGAACTCTAGCTCCACCCGTGACCATGGAGGGCCGGGTGTGAGTGGTGAGTTGCGGAGTTGGATGACGGGAGTTGATGATTGCCTAGCAAAAATTGAGAGGAATGTTGTCGATATTCGACAAGAGATGTTTAGGTAACGGGATCGTATGCAATTCTTGGTTAGCAGAGGAGGTGCGTTGGTGAAGAGTGGTTCGGAAATGCGTGAAGGTATGCACACTATTTATGATGCGACGGAGGCTCTCTCTTTGAAGGTTCGGAACTTCGATGTATGCCTCACCGCCCAAGCTAATCATGTGAAGACGTGCCTTAATCGCCTTTCTACTCTTGAGTATCGTACCCGACCCGACTACATTGACCCCAACATCATTCGCCAACCTAATTTGCCTTGATTTTCTAGTCTTACCTTGTTTGTCTTTAAACTACTTATACCATTCGGCCCATTTTGGCTTTATACACTATCATATTCGGCCCATTTGGCAACTGACACTTTTATTGTGGTTTGTAGTTTTTAATTGACGATTGATATTTGATTTTGCTTGATATGAATCGTTTAGTATTTCGTATTTTGCATATCTATTTCTTGCCTTGGAGTATGTTATTCTAGTCATTTTATATCCTTGTTCTTGTCTTTTCAATGATGCCAAGAGGGGGAAGAAATGATATGACTTGAGTCTTTGCTTAAGCTTGCTCCTTGTTGATAAGGTTTAAAGTCGCGTCACCTTAATCAAAGTAAAACCTAATTCACTACTAACTAATAGTCAGCGGTAAGCAAGGTATCGAATCCACAAGGAGGTAGTAGTATTCTAATCTGTTAAACTAGGTTTGTCTCTAAGTAACAATTCGGGGTTTGAGATTTGTGTTCTAAACTAATGGCAAACAATAACAATAACAAAAAGCAAACAATAACAACTAATAATAATAACAACTAATAATAAGCAATAACAACTAACAATAAAAGGTTGAAAACAATGAGATTAAAAGTCTAGGGTTACAGGTTCACTAGGATTATTTTTCAGGGGTAGGGATAAAATCAACTATCATGCAATAAAGCTATCTAAGGTCACAAGATCGGTCGATTCAATTATGCCCTTTAGATCTACAATTTAACATGCGATCGCTATCATTAAACGAGTTCTATTCAATTATCGTAGCCTATCTTAGTCTTAACCCGGTCAGTGTTAATTCTAATTTGCAAGACTAGTTAATTAATCCTGGCCAGTAATCAAACAACTAGAATTAAAACGATAATCAAATGATAACCATGCAATTGCAATTCAATTAATTAATCTAACCCTTCTACCTATCCTAGATCCCCTTTGAACCCTAGAAAGGAATTTAGCTACTCATAATGATATAAACAACAACAATAATAATTAAAGTAAACATGATTAACAATTATGAAAGGATGAACAAAGAATAATTAAAGAACTAGAAGGGAATTAAATTAAATAACAAAGAAAGATTGAAGAATACCGATTACAAGATGAACTAAAGACAATCGTCTTTGATGAATAAAATCCGGAGGCAAAGTAAATTAAACTAGGGTTCTTGATTTAAAGCATAAAAGTATTAAAAAGCCTAAGAAAGCATAAGAAAGTATAAGGAAGCATGAAAGACGAGCTTTCCTTTTATAATACAAAATTCTAATTAATTAGGTTAAAGTTTAGGAAAATATGAAAAAGTCGTTGAAAAACTAGGTTGCTCGATCGAGCAAGGGTATGTTGCAAGATCGAGCAACCTTCAGCCCAACTCGATCGAACAAGTCACTATGCTCAATCGAGCATCCCTTCTTTTTGCTCGTTTCTTCGATTTTCTTCATTTCTTCTCTTTCGTGCTCGATTTCCATGCCTAACCTTCTACGATCCGACTCCGCCATGCTTCTTATCTACTAAAAAAGCTCCAAATGCATCCAATCTGCATTAAAACATAATAGAACGGCAGAATCGATATTCTAGCTAAAATAGCATAGAAATAAGAAAGGAAAGACGGTAAATCGAGTTTTATGTGTCTAAGGGAGGCATAAAATATGTGTATAAATAATTATCATCAAAATCCCCCAAACCAATCCTTTGCTTGTCCCTAAGCAAAGCACTCGACACTATACAAGGACAAACATACAAATGGTGTATGAAAAACTCAAAGCTAATGTTAATGCACATACAAATCCCAAGCTATCCATATCTATAACAAAGTAATGACCAAGGTGTACCAATAAAACAAATTCAAAGGCACGGGAAAGTAGAAAACGCAGCTCATATTCCAAGATTTTACATGATACCGTAGTATAGACAAAAACCAAATACCTTTCAATCTTGCGAGGCTCAATTTGTCGGATTTTCGCGGATTCACTCAAGCACTCATAAGTTTATGTAAAGGTGAGTTTTGTGAAGATAGAAAGAAATAGAAACACTCACTCAACTTATGAAACATGCATGCATTCTAATGTGATAGTAATTTCCCCAACAAATACGCATTCGCTATAAAGTACATGAATCAGGACAAAAAGGGAGGCTAATGGGTGAAGGTATAGAAGTGGATTGTGTCAAGGCACGTATGGAAATGTGGGGCTAAGACCGGTAGTCGCAGCGACACGTACCAAAACAAATCTACAAGACTAGCACAAACCAACACCAACTAGAGAAATCATCTTAAACTTTGACAACATAAGAGAGAGATCGAAATTGCTCTCTGAAAAATGGATTAGACTCTAGTAAATTCCCTTTCATTTTCCCTTGAATAATTCAATGAAGCAACATATTTTTTTCGTTCGTTTTTTCTTTTCTTTTCTCTTTTTCTTCTTTTTCATTTTTTTCAAATCAAATCTTTTTTGTTTCTTTTCTTTCTTCTTTTGCTTCATAACTTTTTCAACAAAGGGAATAAATGACACAATTGCCAACATACTTGCTACACCCATTTGATATTCTTTTTGAAATCCCGACCCAACCATAGTAGACAAGTAGATAAGAAAAACATGCAACTGCGACTGTCGCGATAAGGTAGGCAAGTTCTAGGAATGTAGCTATTAAATAGGCTTATAAAATAGGCTACAAAAGGTTCAAATGGCTAAATATAAAAAATTCAATAATAAGGGTATAAAATCAAGTCTTTTTGGCTATGTGAGGCTTATTTGAACAAAAAGAATCACCTTTCATCATGCACTTATCAAACGAACGCGTATAGTATCAAGAAACGAATGTCACACTTATGCAATTTGATGTTACACATTCCACAAGGAGTACCACACTCAAGCCTAAAAACAATGAGACCAGTTTATTGATGTTCCTGGCCTAGAAAGCTCTAAAGACCTCAGAATTTAAGTGGTTTACCAACAAAAATTGCCAAATCTAATTAGCATAAGGTATGTCAAAAACGGTCAAGACTTGTACTATGAGCTTTGTTTTTCAAAAATAGTAAGTCAAAACAATGTACATGGATAACTTATTTGAGATTCAAATGCAGAAACAATGCAAATTATCATCATTATAATTCAATTCACCAAGACTCGACCTAATAAAATGAAAACATGTTTTTGGATTTTGTAAATTTTTCAATTTTTATGGATTTTTTTCTTTTTTTTAAATAAACTAAACACGCAACATAAATAAAGACTCTCCCCCAAACCTAAATGTCACAGTGTCCTCAGTGTGACGCTAACAGCACAGCAATCACACAACAACCAACATCAGCAACCTAAAGGACACTACTAACAAAAGGGAAAAGGGGAAATAGCTAAAAGAAAATACAATAAAAGAAAGTACAAGGATAGATAATACCAGCTTATAAGCATAGCTTCCCCCAAACCAGCTGCAAAATGGGGGTGTAGTGACCAGCTGCCACTACTGCGCCTGATCATCATCATCATCATCATCATCATCGCCCCTCTCAGCAGCACCAGAAGAAGAAGCCCGAAACGGGTCACCAAACCCACCAACTGGAGCATCCAGTTGGATAGGAGTATACCAAGAACGACCCAGGCAACCATAATCGTGACTAAACGCCTGGGAAAACTGCTGAGGAGTCACCCCATAATTATCAAACACACCCGTCTCATCACCCGGACCTCGGTAGTAGCTCGGTGGAGTCCAACCAGCAGTGGCAATAAGTTCAGTCCGCATAAGGTTCTCCCAAAGTCCCCTCATCAGCAAGTCATTGTTAATTCCTTGGTGAATCCTAATCTCCCTCTCCAAAGCCGGATCATAGGTCTAAGCAGGTGGAGGGTAAGGGTAAGGAGCTGGGGTGGGTGTAATGTGGAATCGGGGTGGTGGTAGCCTGAGTAGAAGTAGAAGGAGTGATCCGCCGACGAGGTCGACAGTTCTCGGCCAAAGCAAAAACAATCTCAGGTGGAACCACATAAGAACGAGGGGGAGGGGTAGGTCCAGTCTCAGGATCATGGGTAGACAACCGCTCCGTAGAAGGGAGACGGTTATCGGTATCAGAAAGAGCTATCCACTGGGTCCCCCGTACTCGCCACTGAAATCTATCGTTTCCTAACGCATTTATTCAGCAAAGGGTGTGGCGCAAGTACTCCTCGTCCACTCTAGGGGCATGAAGGGGGGTCATTGGTGTGTATCTACGGTCGCCCCCAAACCCAGTAAGTCGCCTAGCCAACCTAGTGACCCAGGCACCACAATCTAAGGAATGTTGGGTAGCGGAAGTGATCCTCCAGAAAGCAAAGCACACCAAACCAACCGGATTGAAATAAAAATCATTCTCATGCATGGGGTTGAGGGTAGAAGCAAGTAATAAAACCTCATGAGAATTAAGCTTACTAAGGTCCTTCCTAGCAAATAAAAGGAGGCTAAAGAAACGCAAAAACAACCTCAAACAAGGATGATGCACATCATTAACCGCCATAGCATTAACACGTGCCTCAGGAAGACCCGTAAATAAACGAAAATATTCAACGGCTTGAAAGCCGGAAGGAACAGCAATAAAAGTACCATCGTCACCGACAGAAAGACCCAAATGATTCGCCAATTCGGTATACGTCAACACAAAATCCCGATTAAGCAACCTAAAAGATACACTGTCATTGGTCTCGTCCCAATCATAGGAACTGAAAAATTCTAGTGTCAAAGGTCGGTATGAAAGCTCATTTAGGGAATATAGCCCCCCAAACCCGATTCGGTGAAACATAGCAAACATGGCATTCCCAAAACCGAGTAAATCAAGAACGTTGGGGCACACACAGCGAGTAGGGTCCATAGGACGACCCATAAGCAAAGCAAAGCGGTCATGCTGCTCTTGTGTGTTGAAAACGATCCAAGAGTAATCGGGGTTATTCGGAATTGCCTCTACTTCGGGTTGGCGAACAAGACGGGGTGCTCTACGACGCTTACTAGTTCCTTCTTGCCTAGACATAGCTAATTAAAGTAAATAAAACACAACAAACACAACTCTATGCTCAAAACACAAATTGACAAACCCTAACTCGAAAAAAATTCAAATTTGAGTCTAAAACGCAAGAAAGACGGAGCAATTAGCAATGCAAGAGTGAATAATTACTAAATAATAAAGCTAGGAAGCAACAACAATGAATTAGAAGCACAAAATTGAAGAAATAAGAAGCAAACCCTAGATTCACGATTTGGGCAAAATAAGGGAGCAAGAACACCGATTTCTTCACAAATTGAACTTAAAACAAGTAAATTAATGATTGTTGATGCTAGATTGATGATGAATTGAAGATATGAATGAGTTTGATTGAGGTATTTGAGAGAATAAGGGTGAGGGAGAGTGAATGAGGACGAAAATAAGAAGAAGAATGAGAAGAATTTTGGGGAAAACCTGATTTGAAGGCGTCAGGAACGGTCGGACCAGGCCGACTCGATCGAGCAGGTCAGGTCTGCTCGATCGAGCAACCCAAATTTTCTGGATTTTTGAGTTTGCTAAAGTGGCTGATGTTGGTGTGCATGCAAAACTCGATCGAGCAGTGACTTGCTCGGTCGAGCTGTGGGAATATATCCGTATACATCCCTTTAATCTTACAGGATTATAATGAAATTACGATTTATATGATTAACGGGTCATAAACGAAATTGCATAATAAACAAAGGGATTAGGAATAACCTTTAGTCCTCGTAAAGTCGGCCTAAGAACAGATATCAAAGCAGATATCCTCCTAATCGTCTCACCCAAGATTGATCGAGAAATGCCCTTGTCTTTGCTAGAAAATTAGAGAGAAAAAGAGTCTGTATCTTTTTGTGATGTGAATTCATGATGAATTCAATTAGAGAGTTAGAATGAGTAAAACTCTCCCATATACCCCCTATCACACGGCACAAAATAGGAGAAAAATAAGGGATAATTTTCTCTTATTTTGTTAGCATTTTGACCGAAATTCCCCAGAGTAATCTGGACTCTTTTTCGGTTATATTAGCTTCCATTTAATATAATGTTATACATATTATATTTGTCTAATATGTTGTCATACATTAATAAGGTCCATTACAACATTTTCCAGTGGATATATTTATAATCCTGCTAATTAAATATAACGATTTATGTTTAATTACGAATTAACATTTTAATTCGTTTAAGCTCACATTATATACTACAACTAAATATAACATTTTATATTTAATTACGAATTACAGTTAATTCGTCTTAGCTAACATTATTTAATCGTTATTAAATAATTATATCATCATCACATTGACTAACCTTTTAGTCAAAACACCGACTAACCTTTTAGTCATTTAATAAGGCATCAATACGATTATTTTCTCAAATAATCACATCTCTCAATCACATCCTTTAGGTGTGACTTTTAGGGACAAGTTGATCACCGCCATCTGTATGACAATAACGTCAAACTTATCTAGCAAGCCAACCGTTATCGATAAACGTTAATCAACCGATTACAATACAAAGTATACCCTGTGAACCTATAGAGATTTATTTATGTTATTGCACTAACTGTGGAGGACACTGGCTCCAACAATCTCCCACTTGTTCGTACAAGTGTATGTGCGATAACCGATTCTCATATCCATATTAAATTTCTCCCACTCAATGTAAAACAATTTGCAAAGTCCGTATTCACAAAGGTTGTATTTTACAAGTGATCTGTATCAAGAGTGGTTTCCCCGACTAGAGAGTAACTTAACTGATAAACGAGCATGGCCATGCATTTCAGTTACAGCTCCTCGAGTGGCCCTGAGAAATATCATATCCTGATAAAGGTTGGATATTTTCTTCAACTCGAATCTTGCAGATACAAGCGCAGTATGAAATGACCCAGTGAAAATCTACTTAGCCTCCTGTTACGGTCGACCATGAGAAAGAAACCAAAGTCACCCAAAAAACTGCCTTTATCTCAAGAGACAGTCGATAGTCAAAAGAATCGACTCTAGGAACACTATGGATGTCCTATCCACGACCTGGCACCTAATGTTCCGAAACATTTAGGACTCCATAACGTTGTCACAAAATTGTCCTGCGAGGTATCATTATAACTCGCATATGTGATCGATCAGTCAAATGTTTGACTTATGGCTCGTTGAACCCACCATCAATCGACTGCACAGAATAATTGCCAGGAGTTATCAGTCATGTAGGCGAATTAGGGACCCAAAAAAAAAATAGTTTTTTAATGTAATTCAGTTCCACTTTGTGCGTGTTCAAGTTGTCAGTACAACCCACATAAAAACAAAATATAAAACAAAACGATGATTTCATAGATAGTTTTATGAAAAAGATACAGGTGTCTAATCCATATAAAACAACTAATACAACTCAGGAACACGTTTGATTCCCATGGAAATAACGTGCCCTTCATGCTTATCATATTTTAATGGTTTAGTGAGAGGATCTGCGACGTTATCATTCGTAGCAATCTTGTCTATCACTATCTCCCTTTGCTCCACGTAATCTCGGATCATGTGAGCCTTCCGTTGTACATGCCTAGACTTGTTGCTGGACTTAGGCTCCTTAGCCTGGAAGATGGCACCATTATTATCACAATAGATGGTGATCGGGTCATCCGAACTAGGAACTACAGTTAGTCCCTGTAAGAATTGACGCATCCATATAGCTTCCTTCGCAGCCTCTGAAGCAGCATAGTACTCGGACTCAGTCGTAGAATCTGCTATAACATTTTGTTTGGAGCTTTTCCAGCTGACCGCAGCGCCATTAAGAGTAAACACGAATCCAGACTAAGATTTCGAGTCATCTCGATCCGTTTGGAAGCTAGCATCTGCGTAACCGGTTGCGCATAGCTCAGTGTCACCTCCATAAGTCAATACCCAATCCTTAGTCCTCCGTAGGTACTTAAGGATATTCTTAACAGATATCCAGTGTGTTTCACCTGGATTGCCTTGGTAACGACTTGTCATACTCAATGCATATGCCATGTCTGGACGTGTGCATATCATGGCATACATGATCGATCCTATAGCTGATGCATAAGGAACCCGACTCATGCGCTCGACCTCTTCCGATGTCTTTGGTGCCTGAGCTTTACTCAACTGCATCCCAGAAATAATTGGAAGGTTCCCCTTCTTGGAGTTGGTCATGCTGAACCTCTCAAGAATCTTATCTATATAGGACTCCTGACTGAGGGATAACATCCGACGTGATATATCTCTGTAGATACGGATCCCCAAAATGCTTTTTGCCTGGCCCAGATCTTTCATCTGGAAATGGTCTTAACCAAAACTTTACCGAAGTTAAGAGAGGTATGTCATTTTTTTCCCATCAAGGTATGTCATAAACATTACAATATATTAAGAAGACAATATTACTCCCACTCGACTTGACATACAAGCATGGTTCCTCGACCGATCGAGTGAAACCATTCTCTTTTATCACCTTGTCGAAACGATGATTCCAACTCCGAGAAGCTTGCTTAAGTCCATAAATGGAACGCTTAAGCTTGCATACCTTCTTAGGATTTTTAGGATCAATGAAACCTTCGGGTTGTACCATGTACAACGCCTCCTCCAAATAACCGTTTAAGAAGGCGGTTTTCACGTCCATCTGCCAAATTTCATAGTCATGAAAAGCGGCAATCGCTAAGATTATCCGAATGGAACGCAGCATGACTACGGGTGCAAAACTTTCATCATAATGCAATCCGTGCACTTGAGTGAAACCTTTTGCCACTAGTCGTGCCTTGTAGGTATCTGGTTGTACTTCTACAGAATGCTTTATTTTGTAAAGCCATTTGCACTGAAGAGGCCGAACCTTATCAGGTAAGTCAACCAGATCCCATACGTCATTCTCATACATAGAGTCCATCTCGGATGGCATGGCATCAAGCCATAGCTTAGAGTCGGAACATGTCATGGCACCTTTATAGGTAGCGGGTTCGTTTCTCTCAAGGAGCAAAATGTCATCTCTATCATTCTCCTCGACCATACCAATGTATCTGTCTGGAGGTATGGAGACTCTACCCGACCTCATAGGTTCCTGAGGAATATTAACTGTAGCAGAAGTTGAGGGAACATCTTCCTCCATCGGTTGCTCGGTTGTTGCCCGTTCTTGAATTCGAAAGAAGCGAAGGTCTATTACTTGACTTGTTCTACGAGAAACTCTTTTCTTAGAAACATTCGCACTAGCCGCAACAAAACTCGATGTTCGGTAGGCGAGTAAAAGTAATGACCAAACATCCCTTTTGGATAACCAATAAAGTATGTCTTGACCGATCGTGGGCCGAGCTTATCGTCAGGTCTCCACTTGACATAAGCCTCGCAGCCCCAAACCCGAATAAAGGAAAAGTTAGGGACCGTTCCCTTCCATAATTCATATGGAGTCTTGTCTACAGCTTTAGACGGACTTCGGTTAAGTATTAGAGCAGCTGACAAAAGAGCATAACCCCACAATGAATCAGGTACAACCGTGTGACTCATCATGGATCGAACCATATCAAGCAATGTTCGATTTCTCCGTTCGGACACACCATTCAATTATGGTGTTCCAGGTGGAGTTAACTGTAGTACTACACCACAGTCTTTAAGGTGTTGATCAAACTCATTCGAAGATATTCGCCACCACGATCTGAACGTAGTGCTTTAATCTTTCTATCCAGCTGGTTTTCAACCTTATTCTGGAATTCCTTGAACTTGTCCAAGGACTCACTTTTATGCTTCATTAAGTAGACATAACCATATCTACTCAAATCGTCCGTGAAAGTGATAAAATATCTATAGCCATCTCTAGCGTTGATTGACATAGGTCCACACACATCAGTATGTATGAGTCCTAAGCGGTCAGCCACGCGCATTCCCCCCTGTGAAGAAATTCGAGTGCATTTTGCCTAGGAACGAGGATTCACAGTGCCAAAAGATTCATAGTCAATTGGGAGATAGTCCATTATCAATGACTTTTTCAACGCGTTTTTCATTTATGTGTCCCATACGCAATGCCATAAATAGGTTTGATCTTATGTCCCAACCTTTGCTTTCTTACTACTCACCTGCATATAATCTGTGGTTTGATCTAAAACAATAAATCCCATTCATAGGAAACTCTTTTTACCATAATCATATTTCGTTTAATATAAAATACAGCTATTATCCTTTATTACAAACGAAAAACCGTCCTTATCAAGTACGGAAACTGAAATAATGTTTTTAGAGAAACTGGGTACATAGTAACAGTTATTCAGAAATAACTCAAATCCACTCGGGAGTTGGATTACATATGTTCCCACTGAAACGGCAGCTACTCTTGCTCCATTCCCCACTCGCAGGTCCACATCACCCCTTGCGAGAGTTGTGATGTTTCTTAGGCCCTGCAAATGATTGCACAGATGAGAACCACAACCATTATCTAATACCCAAGTTCCGAAACTTGCATGGTTAATCTCAATCATATGAATAAAAGAAAAAGACATACCAACAGGAGAGACGCGGCCTGCTTTTATGTCCTCACGGTACACGGGGCAGTTCCTTCTCCAATGCCCAAGCTTGTGGCAATGGTGGCACTCCACGTTACCTTCTCGCTCTTTGTCTTGCCTTGTGAGCTACATCTAGTCTCACCAGCCCACTCTTGCCTTGCCCTGGCTTTTTTGAATTTTCCGGCTTTCCCTACATCTATGTTTGCTTATATCCTGCCCTTACCTTTTGTCCCTTGTTTTGCAATCCTATAACGTCCTGTTTTCATTTCAGACTCCCACTCAATTTCATTCAATCACTCTCCTCTCCTCACCGTCTGTACGAGAAGTGATGGAGCTGATGAAGACTCCTTCTTCATATCATTCATATAGTAATTTGCCCTGAAAAGGTCAAAACTATCATGAAGTGAATGGGGAACGCGGTCAATGACGATCTTCTCATCGATTTTGCAACCAAGTGCCTCCAGTTTCTCGACATTCTCAATCATATCAAGAATGTGTGGGCTAACCGCTTGGCCCTTCTGGAGTTTCGCCTCAAAGAAGCGACAGGTATGCTCATAGCTAACGATCCTCGGAGCTTTCGAGAACTCGTTAGAGAGCGTGGTGAAAATCGTATTCGCACCATGGGCAATTAATCGCCTTTGCAAATTTGATTCCATTGAAAAGATGAGTACGTTCTTTATCGCACCCGCCTCCATCATGAAATCACTATAAGCAAGTGATTCATTAGCTCCTGCATTGGGGCCTGGGTTGGGCGTTAGTGGCTCAGTCAAGTACTTGAGCTTACCGTCAGCAATGGCAGCATTCCGTAATGCCGCCTCCCAGTCCGCAAAGTTGGACCCGTTATTCTTCAGTCGCGTTGACTTATTCATATTGTCCATGAAAATCTTAAGCCAGGACTCACGTCCGAGCGTGGCACTTGGCATTGGGTCATCAGTATGGCCAGCCATTTGTTATTAGCAGTTATATCTGTATATAACGAATTCAAAACTGTGAAAAAGAAAATAAATATGATAAGTATTCATCGTTTTAAATTTAAGTCTAATGCAAAAACTGTTTAATGCGATGACTCGTGCATTTATACAATTGACCTCCCTCAAGAATTATATAAATGATCCCAAGACTCAATTTCTGTAACTTGATAAGCCAACCTCTTGGCTAATTCTACTTTTAGAATTCCTGGTCGATAAATTTCTGTAAATTCTATCTTTAGTCCATCATAATCACGAGATATTACTCGTACTATAATGTTGAGATAAAAATAGGTCAACACTCACTACTTACCCAACGTAGAAGGGGTCATATTATGACTTCCGACAAAGAAGGGGTTCATAGTAGTTTTCCTTATAAAGACTAGTCTCAATTTTAGTTATAGGGGAAGGTCCTATCATCTTAACTTTAATTCATTTTAAGTGAACGAATGTCTAGCAACTCGAGAATGATTTAAACTAAGGTGATGGCCCTAAAAGCGAGTAACATCTGTATGTCCATGATTAAATATTCAAACTATATGAATCATTTTTCATGCATTTTAGGTGGTTTGGTTTAGGCGGAATATGATGCAATTATCTATCATGTGAAAGAGAACGAAAGCGAGACAATACGTAAACTATTACAACAGTCCTAGTGTGGCCTATATACCAAAATGAACAGTAAATACAAGTTTGGAATCCATCCTTATGGACCCGAGAAGCTTGACTTGATGTTCCATCTTGGTCCATATAGCGGGAGTGAGCATCCGATCTCCGTCTCTAGTCTTCTTAAAATTACATTTCAAAAATTACAAAAGTAAACCTATTTACATTCTAATTCCCAAAACATAATTAAAAGAAAAAGATACGAGATCTCAAAAATACATCCAAACCATGTTTCCATCATTACGAAAACATGATTAACTAAGGCCACACTAGGTATTACATTTTAAACCAATTGCAAAAATACGTAAATAAAATCATTCATTCATTCAAACAACATAAATAAAATGCATCAACTAAATAAATTATTCATTCAAGACATAATTCCGTAATTATATAGAGTAATTTATCCAAACCACATTTTAAACTGATTAAATTATGTGATTATTCCGTAATAAGTCACAAAATTCGTATCAAACAAATCCAACTTTAACATTATTTTAAACCGCTTTAAAATAATTAGGTATCATATAATTGCGAACCGATTCACAACAAACGAAAAAAAAAATAAATTAATTTTTTTTTCGGTACGGGTACTGTTCACTGCGAGGACATTTTTTTTTTTTTTTCGAAAACAGCATTACGGGTACTGTTCACAGAACAGCAGCAAAAAAGAATTTTTTTTTTTTTTCGAAAACAGCGGTACAAGCACTGTTCACAAAACAGCAGCAAAATTTTTTTTTTTTTTTCGAAAACAGCAATACAGGTACTGTTCACATAACAGCAGCAAAAAAAATATTTTCCGTTCGTTTTTTTTTTCAGTTCAATTAACACAAAAAAAACTATGATGAATAGAAATCGTTTATGGTTGCTATTAGAACAAGATTAGCATATTAATTAATGAAACAAGATCAATCGTATATGCTAAAAACTATATAGCACAAAAAACAAATTTTTAATCTCATCAACAAAACGAATCCATTTACGTTTTAATTTAATCTTTATTAAATCAAACATCTACAAATTTTTCATATGATTATTCTAACCGATTAAAATACCAAAATGAAAAATCAAATGGAACAAGAACAACCAAAATCGAAGGCGAAAAAAAAAAAACTACACGGCACATAAATAAAAACAATCCGTTGTAATTTTTTTTTTTTTTCGACACAAAATAAAATGCAAAATCCATAATATGAAATTCATAAAATATAATTTTGTAGCCTTAGGCTCTCATACCACTTGTGGGAAAATATCCGTATATTTCACCTCTAAATTTCAGGATTATAACAAAATTATAAGATACGAAATAACGAGTCATATATGAAAATAACAATATGAATAAGAGATAAAAATCAACATTTGGTCCTTGCAAATTGGCTTAAGAACAATATCAAAAGTATGATATCTCCTACTAGTTGCACCCAAAATGCTCCTTGATATGCCTTAATCGTGCTAGAACGATTATACAAAATTACCGCTAATTTTATGTGAGGTTTGATGATAGATCTAGAGAGGAAAAATTAAGAGAAAAATCACCCTAGTCCTTTTGTTTGTGCCGTCACCCACATAGCAAAAACCCTAGGTATTTTCTTTTTATTCTCTCCTAATCATACTAGCTAGGTTTTCCTAAAATAAGAAATTGCAATTTGGATCCTTTCCAAACCGATTTGGACCGAATAGATATATCCATTTATTGCTTCATATTTTTCGGTCACCTCTATTAAATAACATCCATTGTACTATTATAATTATCGTCACTAATATCGTCATCTTATTAATAAGTCCACTCAACCTTTTGCAGTCGATTTATTAATACATGTCTGACAATATTTACAATAATTATTACGAGTAATACATTTGCTTAATTAAATATAACGGTTTATATTTAATCACGAATTAACTGATTAGTTCGTTTAAGCTAACATTATTTACATTAATTAAATATAACAGTTTATATTCAATTTACGAATTAACAGTTTAATCCGTCTATCATCATCATTTTTTACTAACCTTTTAGTCAAAAACATCGACTAACCTTTTAGTCGTATAAGGCATCAATATGACTATATTATTCATATAATCACATCTCTCAGACACATCCTATAGGTGTGACTTATAGGGACCAGTTGATTACCGCCATAATAAAATGACAATAACGTCAAACTTCTAGCAAGCCAACCGTTATTGATAAACTTTAATCAACTGATTATTATACAAAGTATACCCTGTGAGCCTACAGAGATTTATTTATGTTATTGCACTAACTGTGGAGTACACTGGCTCCAACAGATGCAGGAAGCCTTCGATATTCCCGACTGCCATGATAAGTATCTATTACATAAGGCAGGGGCAGCCTTAAGGCAGTGGAGGTGTGACCTTGCCAAATTACACTTGTATGTCGATAAGGAGACGGGGGAGATGCATAAGAGCCCACCGATAAAGTACCCCAACATCACTCAGCAACAATGGGATAATTGTAAGGCGAAATGAGCTAGTGAAAAGTTTCAGGTTAAGTATCCATGTCATATGTTTACATTTTTCTGCTGTTATTTTGAGCAATTTCTAAAACTCTACTAGGGATTTTATATGATTTGAAGGTCGTTAGCGCCAGAAATCGTGCTAAGATTTCAAAGAAGCGGGGGGTTTATTATGGTTCTCGAGGCGGTTACATATTGATAGAAGATGACGCGTGTATTTTATATAAACTTTTTAGTCCATTTATGCACGCATTTCTATCTCATTTAGGTGATATTATGTCACCATATGCCCCTATTTGGCTACTTTGTACTTTCATTACCATTTTGTAGGTACAAGCTGCGTAGTAGCGGAAACCGACCTGAAACAGTCCACTTTGCATGGATTTAGGAGAATGGAGGAAACGGGACAGAAGCTCTTGCATGGGAAAGCGTGAAACCGCTCACAATCAAGTCCAAACCCATGACTCACACTATGTGCTATGCCAGAAGACCTCGATCGACTATACATTCGATCGATCGAGGAGAGTTGAAGTGAAGAGTTGCTCGATCGAGCTGTCATGTGCTCGATCGAGTGATAGCCTTTGAAGAGTTTCTCGATCGAGATGAATTGCTACTCGATCGATCGATATCCTCGAATAAAAGCCTCGATCGAAGGGTATTTTCCCTCGATCGAGTGGAATCCATCACTGGCCTTAAGTCCATAGCTTAATTAGGGTTTAGAGTCGTGTTATGCATTATATAAGACTCTTATTTACGTCATTAGGAGAGGTGGCTAATTATCATCCATTATTTAGCAGACATTAATCTTTCAACATTAGTTTCTGAACTTTTTAATCTTTAGTTTACATTCGGGTTTATCGACGTGGATTTATTCTTTTCGCCGGATTGCTAAGTTTGTAAACTCTTTCTCTCCTTTATTCTTAATCTTTATTTTAGTCTTGATTATTGTTTACTTCTCTTAATTACTGCGTTATTATTGTTCATGCTTGTTAATTACGATTATATCATGTTTAATATCATATATTCAATCGTCTTTATTAGCATCATTAATAGCATGAGTAGCTAATTCCCTTGTATGTTAGGATGAGGAAAACTGTAGTAGAGGCATGTTAGGATAGATTATTTTAGTTAGTCTTGAATATGAGAATTAATCTAAGCAATTTAATTGAGGTTAGTCGAATGAGTGCACGCAGGAGACTAGCTAGGTAGTTAACCCCGACTTGGATCGAAAGATTGGAAGGGAAAGGCTTGCTTAGAATTGATAGGTGACTCCTAAGAGGACGAGAGTTAATTAGGAAAATCCCTAGGGTGGTTTGAGACCGAGAGGAGAAAACCATTGCCCTTCTCATTCATAGATTGACTGACTTAGTTGACCCGTAGATGCCGATATTGCAGTAGACCGAATCCAAGCATATTCTTCCTTTATCTGATTTACTTCGTATTAATTTCTATCTTTATTTCTCTTCCTTTTAATCTCATTTAGTTTAGTTTAAACCATTTCAAAACCCCCTAGATTGTGACTGGCAGATTTAGATTACAGTTAGTTAGTTTTCTCCCTGTGGAGATCGACCCTACTTACGCTATCTTCTTAGTTAGTAGACTTAGGCTTTTATTTTTGGTGTATAACGACACGCATCAGAAGACAATCTCGTAAGTAGCATCCATATATTAGATTTTTTTAATCATACTTGGACTTGATACACATGTATACATATATTAGTTTTGAGTTAATGTGTAGGTGTCAAAGGGAGTGACCGACTTGAATCGACACGTAACTAATAAAAAAGGGCACAAGCCTAAAGGATCCCGAACCTGTAACAAATATGATCAGGAAGTCTTGGCCAACATAGTAAGTATTATTTTATTAAGACGAGTTTTTTAATAACTTTACTGTTTAATTCTTATGCGTATGTATGTATGTCTGACTATCTATTTATTTTAGTAACAAAAATAAAATGAAGTTTATTTAATATATTATAGGAGAATGTACTGAAGGAGATTGCGGAAGGGAAATTCACTCTGAATGGTCGTGATGACGTTCTTGCTAGAGCGATCGGCCGACCCGAGCATCCAGGTCGATTGAGGGGCGTCCCATTACATGTCGGAGTCACGAAATATTATGAGACAACTAGCCCGAAAAAGAAGAAGAAAAACAAGGGGAAGGCTGACATGGTACCATTTTATATTGTCATTTAAAATTCACATGTTATTGTTTTAAACAAAATGCTGATTCTACATTTTTTGCACGCAGGTTCAGGTATTGGCATCCGTGATACTAAAAATGAATTCTGGAGGCAAGCCTTCCGAAGAAGAATTGAAGATGATGGAGGATGTCATTAAAAAGGGTGAGGTGCAACAGATTGGTCAAGAGGCAGAGAACACTACTACCTCCACCACCCATGAGGAGGAAGTATCGATCAACGAGAAACAGAAAGAGGTACCTATAGCTAGTGCTGCTGAAGTTTTAATACCTCATGACGATAAGGTAAATATGACTTTCTTATTGTTATTTTTTTTTTTTCTGTATTTGTTCATTTCCAACCGCCAAATGTTATACGTGATTGCAGCCTTACTCGAGTACACCATGGTTCCTAAACAGCCTTACTCAGGGTGTGTGTTCCCTCCAATAACTGGTAAAAACCAGCTCTAATGCTATAACCTCTGACATCATAGCCTTTGATTGGTTAATTTTATTAGGTAAATGAGTCTGAAAAGGGGATGCAACTTGAGGAGACGGATGACAATAATCAGGGGATGCAACTTGAGATGACGGCTAAGAAGACGGACGACCCATCACCTTCAAATGGGGGACCAGTAATCGTAAAGGTATGCATGAAATCTGTAATAGGTATGTAGATCATTTATGAATTCTATTATATTTTGGTCTTTAATTAATAATGTGTATTCAACTGTTGTAGCTAGTGTCCTCCACAGTTAGTGTGAAAACGTGTATAAATCTCTTACAGGTTCACAGGGTATACTTAGTATTCTTATCAGTTGATTAACGTTTATCGATAACGGTTGGCTTGCTAGAAGTTTGGCGTTATTGTCATTTTAATGGCGGTGATCAACTGGTCCCTAAAAGTCACACCTAAAGGATGTGTTTGAGAGATATGATTATATGAATAATATAATCATATTTATGCCTTATATGACTAAAAGCTTAGTCGATAAATATGACTAAAAGGTTAGTCAATGTAATGATGATACGATTATTTAATACGATTAAATAATATTAGCTGAGACTAATTAAATGTTAATTCGTAATTGAATATAAACTGTTATATCTTATTAATGTATATAATGGAATTATTTAATACGATTAAATAATGTAAGCTTAAACGAATTAAAATGTTAATTCGTAATTAAATATAAAATGTTATATTTAATTAGCAAAAAATGTTATATTTAATTAAATATGTTGACGTATATATTATACAATATTGTCATAATAAATGATGTCAGTCAGGTATTAATAAATCGACTGCAAAATGTTGTATAGACTTATTAATATATGACAACATAAATGACAATAATAATATATACACATATTATACATTAAATAAATAAAAGAGGAAGACTCCTATCTGGACTCCACTTTCTAATACAAGTAGAAGAAGAGGGAGACTCCTCCCTCTACTACACTTGTGTTACACGGCCAAAAAGAGGAGTAGGAGAGTTTTATATAAACTCCTCTTCTCTATATAATTCATCATTCATAACTTGACACAAAAATCATCAGTAATTTTTGCATTCTTTCTAACACTAGAAAAGGCATATCTCAGATCATCTTGGGTGCAACAATTAGGAGAATATCGATTTCGATATTTGTTCGTAGGCCATATTTCTAGGACCAAAAGGTTGATTCTAATCTTTATGCTTTTCGTTTATGACTCGTAGTTCATATATTATAATTTTGTTATAATCCTTAAATTTTATGTATGAAATATACCGATATTTCCCACAAGTGGTATCAGAGCCAAGGCTACGAATTTATTTTATATAATTTTTCATAAATGATGATATATATTAAATTAAATTTTTCAGAAATTTTTTTTAATATTTCGGCTGATTTTTTGGCTGCTTTTTATTTTTTTTCGGCTGAATTGTTTTTTCGCTGAATTTTTATTTCGTCTGTTTTGTTTTTTTTATATTTTGATTCTTGTTTTTCATTTTGATTTATTGATATTGTTGTTTTAATATGTTCAGATGACAATATGATAAATTTGTAGATGTTTTAATTTAATAAGGATTAAATTAAAACGTAAATGGAAATTGCTTTTGAATGTTTATGAACATTTGTTTTGCTATATATTTTTGGTATACATGATTTTAAATTGTTATTTTGCATCATGATTCATTAATTTTAATGATGTTCAAATCAATTATTATTAGTCAAATATTAAGATAATCAATTTAATCATGATTTAGATATTCATTTTAATTTGTTAAATTGAATCATCTAGTTTGAATCAATGTTTAATAAAGATTAAATATTGATTATTGTACCGATCTTGTAATATTAGCAACATCAAAATTAAATTAAAAAAAAAATCGGTTTTTTTTTTTTGTTATTGGCCGATTTTTGATTTATGCATTATATTGATAATGTATAATTGTTGTTGTGAAAAAGTTCACAATTTTTGGATACCCAATTATTTAAAAAGGTTTAAAATAATGTTGGATTAATTCATATTATACGATAATATGAATTGGATTATGCTTGATTGGAATTATTGTGAGTAATTAAGGAATTGTCACATAATTTTGATCATTTTAAATAAGTGGTTTGGATAAATTTCTCTACATAATTAAGGAATTATGTCTTGAATGATTAATTTATTGTTGATGCATTTTATTTTGTTGAATGGTTTATTTACGTATTTTGCAATTGGTTGTAATTTGTATTACCTAGTGTGGCCTTAGTTGATTATGTTTTCGTAATGATGGAAACATGATCTTGATGTAATTTTGAGATCTCGAATCTCCTTTTATTTGCTTTGAAGTTATGTTTTTTAAATTAGAATGTAAATAGGTTTATATTTGTAGTTTATTAAATGTAATTTGAGAAGACTAAAGATGGAGATCGGATTGCTCACTCCCGCTACATGGACCAAGATGGAACATCAAGACAAGCTTTTCGGGTCCTATCATGGATGGATTCCAAATTTGTATTTTTGTTCATTTTGGTAGATAGGCCACACTAGGACTTTGTAATTTTACGTATTTTTCGTTCTTGTTGCTTTTCATCACATGATAGTTAGTGCATCATATTCCGCCTAAACCAAACCACCTACTACTAAAATGCATGAAAATTGACTCATATAGTTTGGATGTTAGTTATCATGGACATAAAGATGTCACACGAATTTTAAGCCATCATCTTAGTTTATTCATTCTCGCATGCTAGATATTCGTTCACTTAAAATGAATTAAAATAAAGTTGATGGGATCTTCCTCTAAAACCTAAAATTGAGACTAGTCTTTATAGGCCAAACTACTATGAATCCCTTCTTCGTCGGTAGGCATATAGGACCTTACTCTCCATATGACCCCTTCTACGTTGGGTAAGTAGTATGTGTTGACTTATTTTACCTCAACATTATAATCCGAAGAGTTTCTCGTGATTATGATGGACTATAGATAAAATTTTATCGACCAAGATTTCTAAAGGTAGAATTAGCCAAGAGGTTGGCTTATCAATTTACAGATAATTGAGTCTTGGGATCATTTATATAATTCTTGAGGGAGGTCAATTGTATAAATGCTTGAGTCTTCGCATTAAACAAGTTTTGCACTAGACTTAATTCATATCTGTATGCTTATTAATACGTTTTATATTGATAATACTGCTTATAACAAATGGCTGGCCATAATGATGTCCCTATGCCAAGTGCCACACTCGCACGCGAGTCCTGGCTTAAAACTTTCATGGACCACATGAATCAGTCCACGCGACTGAAGAATGACAGGTCCAACTTTGCGGACTGGGAGGCGGCATTACGGAATGCAGCCATTGCTGACGGCAAGCTCAAGTACTTGACTGAGCCAATACCGCCAAACCCAGGCCCCAATGCGAGAGCTAACGAGTCACTTGCTTATAGTGACTTCGTTATGGAAGCGGGTGCGATAAAGAACGTACTCATCTTTACAATGGAAACCAATTTGCAAAGACGCTTCATTGCCCAAGGTGCAAATAAGATTTTCACCACGCTCACTAACGAATTTTCAAAAGCACCGAGAATCGTTACATATGTGCATACCTGTCGCTTCTTTGAGACGAAACTCCAGAAGGGCCAACCGGGTAGCCCACACATTCTTGATATGATTGATAATGTCGAGAAACTGGAGGCATTTGATTGCAAAATCAGTGAGAGCATAGTCATTGACCATGTGCTTCATTCACTTCATGATGGTTTTGCCCTTTTCAGGGCAAATTACTACATGAATGACATGAAGAAAAGTCTTCATGAGCTAAACTCACTTCTCGTATAGACCGAGAAGGATATGAAATTGAGTGGGAGCATGAAGCAAGATGTTATCATGATTTCCAACAAGAACAAAGGTAAGGGCAAGGCTCATGGCGACCTAAATGTAGGGAATCCAAAGTTTAAGAAGTCAGGAAAGGGTAAGAGTGGGCCTGGTGAGACTAGTAGCTCACAAGGCAAGGCAAAGAGCAAGGACCGTGACATTGAGTGCCACCATTGCCACAAGACTCGGCATTGGAGGAGGAACTGTCCCGTGTACCGTGAAGACATAAAAGCAGGCCGCGTCACTCCTGTTGGTATGTCATCTTATATTCATATGATTGAGATTAACCATGCAAGTTTCGGAACTTGGGTACTTGATACTGGTTGTGGTTCTCATCTGTGTAATCATTTGCAGGGCCTAAAAAACATCACACCTCTCGCAAAGGGTGATGTGGACCTGCGAGTCGGGAATGGAGCAAAAGTTGCTGCAGTTTCAATGGGAACATACGTAATCCAACTCCCGAGTGGATTTGAGTTGTATTTATATAACTGTTACTATGTACCCAGTTTAGCTAAGAACATTATTTCTGTTTTCGTGCTTGATAAAGACGGTTTTTCATTTTCAATAAAAGACAATAGCTTTATTTTCTCTTTGAAGGAAATGATTTATGGCAAAGCAGTTTCCATGAATGGCATTTATATCTTAGATCAAACCACAGACATATTACATGTGAATAATAAGAAAGTAAAGGTTGGTGACAAAGATCAAACTTATCTATGGCATTGTCGTATGGGACACATAAATGAAAAACGTGTAAAGAAGCTCATTGAGAATGGTACGATCTCCCCATTTGATTACCAATCATTTGGCACGTGTGAATCATGTCTTATCGGAAAAATGACTCAAATTTCCTTCAAAGGTGTTGGAATGCGTGCTAGTGACCTATTAGGACTCATACATACTGATTTATGTGCACCTATGTCAATCAACGCAAGAGACGGCTATAGATATTTTATCACTTTCACGGATGATTTGAGTAGATATGGATATGTCTACTTAATGAAGCATAAAAGTGAGTCCTTTGAAAAGTTCAAGGAATCCAGAATAAGGTTGAGAACCTAACTTGTCCTTTATTTGGGTTTTGGGCTGCGAGGCTTATGTCAAGTGGAGACACGCGGATAAGCTCGGCCCGCGATCGGTCAAGACATACTTTATTGGTTATCCAAAAGGAATGTTTGGTCATTACTTCTATTCGCCTGCCGAACATCGAGTTTTTGTTGTGGCTAGGTCGAAGTTCTTAGAGAAAGATTTTCTCAAGAACAAGTCTAGTAATAGAACCTTTGATCTGTCGGAGATTCAAGAACCAACAACCGAGCAACCGATGGAGGAAGATGTTCCTTCAACTTCTGCTACGGTTAATATTCCTCAGGAACCTAAGAGGTCGGGTAGAATCTCTATTCCCCCAGACAGATACATTGGTATGGTCGAGGAGAATGATAGAGATGACAATTTAATCCTAGAGAGTAACGAACCCACTACCTATAAAGGTGCCATGACCTGTTCCGACTCTAAGCTATGGCTTGAAGCCATGCAATCCGAGATGGACACCATGTATGAGAATGACGTATGGGATCTGGTTGATTTGCCTGATAAAGTACGACCTCTTCAGTGCAAATGGCTTTATAAGATAAAGCATTTTGTAGAAGGATAACCAGACACCTATGAGGCACGACTAGTGGCAAAAGGTTTCACTCAAGTGCAAGGATTGCATTATGATGAAATTATTGCACCCGTAGTTATGTTGCGTTCTATTCGGATAATCTTAGCGATTGCCGCTTTTCATGACTATGAAATTTTGCAGATGGATGTGAAAACCGCCTTCTTAAACGGTTATTTGGAGGAGGAATTGTACATGGTACAACCCGAAGGTTTCATTTATGGACTCGATCGGTCGAGG
This sequence comes from Heliosperma pusillum, assembly GCA_022085475.1. Classification (NCBI taxonomy): domain Eukaryota; kingdom Viridiplantae; phylum Streptophyta; class Magnoliopsida; order Caryophyllales; family Caryophyllaceae; genus Heliosperma; species Heliosperma pusillum. Next base: position 67,915 of record JAIUZE010074822.1, read on the forward strand.
AACCATGCTTATATGTCAAGTCGAGTGGGAGTAAGATTGTCTTCTTGATAGTGTATGTCGATGACATACTCTTGATTGGGAATGACATTCCTCTCTTATCTTCGGTAAAAGTATGGTTAAAGAACCATTTCCAGATGAAAGATCTGGGTGAGGCACAACGCATATTGGGGATCCGTATCTATAGAGATAGATCACGAAGGATGTTATCACTTAGTCAGGAGTCTTATATAGATAAGATTCTTGAAAGGTTCAGCATGACCAACTCCAAGAAAGGGTTCCTTCCAATGATTTCTGGGATGCATTTGAGTAAAACTCAGGCACCCAAGACATCGGAAGAGGTCGAGCGCATGAGTCGTGTTCCTTATGCATCAGCCATAGGATCGATCATGTATGCCATGATATGCACACGTCCAGACGTGGCATATGCATTGAGTATGACGAGTCGGTACCAAGGCAATCCAAGTGAAACAAATTGGATGGTTGTTAAAAACATCCTTAAGTACTTACGAAGGACTAAGGATTGGGTATTGTGCAACAGGAGTATATGACCAAGACAAGACACAAGCTCAAGACAAGACTCAACATCAAGACAACAACACCATTCAAGACAACAACATCCATTCAGACAACACCATGATCAGTTATGACAATGTCCTATTCAGTCCAAGCAACAACCACTTCAGGCCTGCTAAGACAACACCACACCAACCAGAACAAATCCTAGTCATCCACTTCCCAAGACTAAGCCACAACAACACACAGCCAACAGCAAAACAAACCCAACACAACAAAAACAACTCTCAGCCAAAAACAGCCTATCACAGTCTTTCTAAACAGGGTCCATGGGGGTCCCACACATTCAAACAAGCCTAACCAACCATCAACCTTAGTCGTTGGGAAGGTCCTATATAACTTTTCCCAGGACTTCTCTTCCAGGAAATGCACACACAAAAAGTTAGTCTGGGGACAACTTCAAACTATCCAAATTTCAGTCCTTTTTGCAGTAGTTAACATGTCACTATCAAACTTTCCTGTTTTGATCAAACAAGTTCGAGGGCCTTTTAGCAGGACCTTTGGCATCCATCCCACTTCAGTTGAGCTCAAGAATCAAGCTTGGAAGTCCACTCCTCCACCACTTTCAACCTAAACAACCCAATTAAGGCAGATTGTCCCATTAGAACTGCTTTTCTACTTTATTGCTTTATGCTGAACAATGTAGCTTTTATTTCTGTTTCTTTTGCAAGCCAATTGTGGCCCTAGGATGTATTGAATGAGTAGGATGTAATCTCCTTGCCTATATAAGGCCATTTCCTAATGAATGAAAGACAGATTTGAAGTAAAACATAAATTTGAAACCTTGTTTCTGTTAACATCTCTTGGCTGTGTGCTTGAGACAACTTCCTTTGCTTTGTGCTTGGAAGTGAGCTTAGGTCCTTAGCTGTGTGCTGGGATCAAATTTCAACCCTCAATCATTGGCTTTGTGCTTTGGTTAAGGTTCTATCTTTGCTCTTTAACAACCAGTTCAAACAGAAACAGAGTATTTGCAAAGTGTCTAACCTTAGTTCAAATTATCATTGTTTAGTTTGACTTTCTGAATAGTTTCAGTGCAAATTGGTTATCAGAGCTTTAGTTTGTGAGTTCATCTACCTAACAACATTAAAAACACAAAATACAACCATGAGTGAAGAGAGAATCACAGGTCTTGAAAACACAGTTCAAGGTCTTGTCAGAACTGTAATGGAGGTCTCTAGATCTGTCAATGAACTCCTTGAGGGCCAACAGAACAATGATACAAGGGGAGGCAGAGGTCGAGGGAGAGGAGCACCTTTCCCACAAGGTGGAGGAAGGAGGAGACAACTTGTAGATCAGTTTGAAATGTCAGATTCAGATGGCTCAGATCACAGTCTTCTCAGACACCAAGACAAAGACATAAAGGTAGAGATCCCTGACTTTCTAGGTAGCTTGAACCCTGATGATTTCCTAGATTGGCTAAGGTCTGTAGAAAGAGTCTTTGAGTTTAAAGGATACACTGATAGAAAGGCTTTTAAGGTTGCTATCATGAAACTAAAAGGCTATGCCTCACTGTGGTATGAAAACATGAAAACCTTGAGGGTTAGGGAAGGGAAAGAACCTGTAAAGTCATGGCTCAAACTGAAAAAGAAAATGAGAGCTAAGTTTGTCTCTAGGGACTACACTCAGGACATGTTCATTAAACTTACTCACCTAAAGCAAGACCAAAGACCTGTAGAGTCCTACCTAAGAGACTTTGAACAACTTACATTGCAATGTGAGGTTGTTGAGAAATCTGAACAAAAGATAGCAAGGTTCTTAGAAGGGTTGGATGAAAGGATAGCTAGCAAAGTTAGGCTACAAAAATATACTCCTTTGAGGAAGCTGTCAACTTGTCTTTAAGGGTAGAAAAATTGGGGAAGGGAAAGGCCAGTGCTTCTAAAACACCTGCTAGAACCCCCACCTTCAAACCCTTTGTAGGAGTCAAGATAGGAGAACCTGTGGTTCCTATTAAGACCCCTTTCAACCCTGATAAAAGCAAGGCTATTGAGGCAGGCCAAAGGAAGACTACTCCTCTCAAAAAGTGCTTTCAATGTCAAGGGTATGGACATTTTGCTAGAGAATGTCCATCTAAAAGGGCTCTGAGTACCCTAGAAGTAATCCATTGGGGAGATGATGAAGTGTTGGTCTGTGATGATGAGATGGAGGAGCCTGAGGTAGAGGCTAGTGAGGAGTTGATAGAGCCTGATGCAGGGTTAAGTTTGGTAACATGGAAGGTAATGCATACTCCACCCCAACCTTTGGAAGAGGATCAAAGACACCAGATCTTTAGGACCAGATGTACCATCAAGGGTAGAGTATGTAACCTCATTATTGATGGTGGAAGCTGCACTAATGTGGCCTCCAAAACACTGATAGACAAGCTAGCTCTACCCACCAAGGACCACCCCCTACCTTACAAACTCAGATGGCTAAACAAAGGGGTTGAGATCAAGGTGGATAAACAATGTCTTGTGCCTTTCTCAATTGGTAAAGGGTATGTGGATGAGAGTCTTTGTGATGTTCTACCTATGGATGCATGTCACCTTTTGCTTGGGAGGCCATAGGAGTTTGATAGAGATGCCATACACCATGGGAGGGACAACACCTACACTTTTAAGTATGGGAAGAAGAAAATCACCCTGACACCTCTACCACCTGCTTTAAAGATCAACCCAAACCCCATGAGTGAGGCTTCCAAGGAAGTCATGCTGAGAAGTGAATCAGAACTAGTACAAGAGTTAAGTGAGCTACAACCTGTATACATATTACTTGCCAAGGAGACTGGGATGAGCATCATTGATATCCCTGAAGAGGTCAAGTCTATCCTAGAAAGTTATGGTGATGTCTTTCCTACTGAGCTCCCTAGTGGACTGCCACCACTTAGAGGAATAGAACACCACATTGACCTAGTGCCTGGAGCTATCCTACCCAACAAGCCAGCTTACAGGAGTGATCCTAAAGCTACACAAGAGCTCCAACTTCAAGTAGGTGAGCTGCTCAACAAGGGTTATGTCAGAGAATCCCTCAGTCCTTGTGTTGTACCAGCCTTGCTTGTGCCAAAGAAGGATGGGACTTGGCATATGTGCATTGACAGTAGGGCCATCAACAACATTACCATCAAGTATAGGTTCCCCATACCTAGACTTAATGATATTCTGGATGAGTTAAGTGGGGCTCAAGTATTCACTAAGATTGATCTAAGGCATGGCTATCACCAAGTGAGGATAAGAGCAGGGGATGAATGGAAGACAGCTTTCAAGACTAAACATGGGCTCTATGAATGGTTGGTGATGCCTTTTGGGTTGTCTAATGCCCCTAGTACCTTCATGAGGTTGATGACAGAGGTCCTAAGGCCCTACTTAGGCAAGTGTGTGGTGGTTTACTTTGATGACATTCTTATTTACAGTTCAACTAGGGGAGAACATTTGCAGCATCTGAAGTTGTTGTTTGAGGTCTTAAGACAGAACAAGTTGTATGGCAAACTAGAGAAGTGTACCTTCATGCAGCCTGAGGTTTACTTCCTTGGGTTCATCATCTCTAAGAAAGGAGTAGCAGTTGATCCTGAGAAGGTGCAAGCAATCAAGGAATGGCCCCTTCCTCAAACTGTTACTGATGTTAGAAGTTTTCATGGGTTAGCATCTTTCTATAGGAGGTTCATCCAAGGGTTTAGTTCAATCATGGCTCCTATTACTGAGTGCATGAAGAAGGGAGAGTTCAAGTGGAATGAGAAGGCTGAAAGGTCCTTCAATCTGATCAAGGAGCTATTATGTAAATCTCCAATATTGGTTCTACCAGATTTTAACAAACTCTTTGAGGTAGAGTGTGATGCCAGTGGCCTTGGCATAGGAGCTGTGCTTACTCAAGAGAAGAAACCAGTTGCATACTTCAGTGAGAAGCTAAATGGAGCCAAGCTTAATTACTCCACATATGACAAAGAATTCTATGCCATTGTGAGAGCATTGAACCACTGGGGACACTACTTGAAGCCTAAGCCTTTTGTGCTTCATTCTGATCATGAGGCTCTCAAATACATCAATGGGCAGCATAAACTCAACCCCAGGCATGCTAAATGGGTGGAATTCTTGCAATCCTTCTCATTCTCCAGCAAATACATAGAGGGTAAGAACAATGTTGTAGCTAATGCATTGTCTAGAAGATCTGTGATGTTGACCTTCATGGAACAAAGGGTGTTGGGGTTTGAATTTATGAAAGACCTCTATCAAGAAGACCCCGACTTCAAACATGAATAAGAGGTGTATCAAGAAGGACAAGTCAAGAAGGGGAGCAAGTACACAGCTCAGGAAGGCTACTTGTTCTATGGAAACAAACTATGTGTGCCTAAAGGACCTTATAGGGGACTACTGGTCAAAGAGGTTCACTCCAATGGCCTTGCTGGTCACTTTGGGGTGCAGAAGACCTATGACATATTGCAAGATCAGTTCTACTGGCCTAAGATGCTCAGTAATGTGCAAGATGCCCTCAAGAGATGCAGGTCTTGTCAACTAGCCAAGGCACACTTTCAAGCAGGCCCTTACACACCACTTCCAGTACCAAACAAGCCATGGGAAGACCTCAGTATGGACTTCATTGTAGCCTTACCTAGAACTCAAAGGGGAAAAGATTCAATCATGGTGGTTGTAGATAGGTTCAGCAAGATGGCCCATTTCATTGCTTGTAAGAAGACTGAGGATGCTTTGGGGGTAGCTGAACTATACTTTAGGGAGGTTGTCAAGTTACATGGGGTCCCTAGAAGCATTGTCTCAGATAGAGACACAAAGTTCATGAGTCACTTCTGGAGAACCTTGTGGAAGCTATTGAAGACCAGGCTCTTGTTTAGTACTTCTCACCATCCCCAAACTGATGGGCAGACAGAAGTCACTAACAGGACACTAGGAAAGATCTTAAGGAGCATTGTTTCTAAGTCATTAAAAGATTGGGACCTCAGGCTAGCACAAGCTGAGTTTGCCTTCAACAGAGCTCCCTCCAGCAGCACAGGTAAAAGTCCTTTTGAAACAGTTTATGGAACTAATCCTCTCATGCCTACAGACCTAGCACCAGTCAAAGGAAACAAAGCAAGCTATGATGCAAAGAAAAGAGTTGAGCAAATGATACAGATTCATGAGCAAGTCAAGAAGCAGATTGAAAGGTCCAATGAGTTGTACAAGGCTAGGTCCAAAGGGCCTAAGAAAGCAAGGGAGTTCAAGGCAGGGGATCTTGTATGGTTGCATTTAAGAAAAGAGAGATTTCCAGACAAGAGGAGAAACAAGCTCATGCCAAGAGCTGATGGACCATTTGAGATATTGGAGAAGATAGGCACAAATGCTTACAAGGTGGATCTACCAGGAAGCTATGGTGTACATGGTACTTTCAATGTTGGAGACCTGAGCCCCTACCATGGTGAATCAGATGATGAAGGTGATGAAGATTTGAGGGCAAATCCTTTTCAAGAAAGTGAGGTTGCAACAGGAGTATATGACCAAGACAAGACACAAGCTCAAGACAAGACTCAACATCAAGACAACAACACCATTCAAGACAACAACATCCATTCAGACAACACCATGACCAGTTATGACAATGTCATATTCAGTCCAAGCAACAACCACTTCAGTCCTGCTAAGACAACACCACACCAACCAGAACAAAGTCTAGCCATCCACTTCCCAAGACTAAGCCACAACAACACACAGCCAACAGCAAAACAAACCCAACACAACAAAAACAACTCTCAGCCAAAAACAGCCTATCACAGTCTTTCTAAACAGGGTCCATGGGGGTCCCACACATTCAAACAAGCCTAACCAACCATCAACTTTAGTCCTTGGGAAGGTCCTCTATAACTTTTCCCAGGACTTCTCTTCCAGGAAATGCACACACAAAAAGTTAGTCTAGGGACAACTTCAAACTATCCAAATTTCAGTCCTTTTTGCAGTAGTTAACATGTCACTATCAAACTTTCCTGTTTTGATCAAATAAGCTCGAGGGCCTTTTAGCAGGACCTTTGGCATCCATCCCACTTCAGTTGAGCTCAAGAATCAAGCTTGGAAGTTGCAACAGGAGTTCAAGATCAAACACAAGTCACACTAACCAGCTCAAGAGGACAGAGTCTAGCAAGGTCAAGGAGTCCACAAAGCAACTCAACCAGCAGCCTAAAAGCCTACATGACTAGCTATGATAACCTACTCTACAATTCCAACACTCCCAACAAAAACAACCTACCCTACAGCCAGAGAACAACCCACAAAAACAACCCCAACCCCAACAGACAACAAGAAAACAGCCAAAGTACAATTCAGCCTCAGTCACCTTGGGCAGGGTCCATGGTGAGCTTCTACACCTAGACACATCAAACCAATGCTCAAACTTGGTCCTAGGGAGGGTCCTATACATTTTTGTCCAGGATGTCTCCTTGAGAAAACGTCCACATAAAAAGTTAGTCTAGGGACCAAGTTCAACAGTCAGATTTCAACCCTTTTGCGCAATAGTTAATATGTCACTGTCAACCTTCCTCTTTTGAACAAGCAATGCGTGAGGGACCTTCAACATATCTTTGGGATCCATCCTACTTCAGTTTGGCTCACAAACCCAAGCTTGAAAGTCCACTCTCCATCCAAGACAAACCTGATCAAACAATTAAGGAAGATTGTCCCTTTAGAAACTACTTTTCTGCTTTTATCTACTTTATATCAGTTTTCTGCAAGTTTGTAGCTGTTATTTTGTTTCATGTTGTAAGCCTTTGTGGCCCTAGATGTCTCCTAACGTCTGAGTTGTATCCTTGTTGCCTATATAAGGCCTTTACCTAATGAAATGCAAATCAGATTTGAGTAAAACGTTAAGAACTGAAACATTGTTTCTGTTTGAACTCTTGGCTGTGTGCTGGAGTATCCTTCCTTTGCTGTGTACTGGGAAGAGAGCCTAGGCTCTTTGCTGTGTGCTGGAGTCAAGTCTCAACCCTCAACCATTGGCTGTGTGCTTTGGTTAAGGTTCTATCTATCCTAACCTCTGCATTCAGTCCAGAAATCAAACTTAGCTAGTGTGTTCAGTTCAAAGCTTTCTTTCTTTGTGTTTTGCCTATTTCTCTATAATTTCAGTCCAAATTGGTTATCAGAGCTTTCGTTTGTGAGTCCATTTTCCCTAACTACATTAAAAACACAAAAAAAACAACCATGAGTGAAGAGAGAGTTGCAGGGCTGGAGGCCACAGTCCAAGGCCTTACCAGAACTGTAAAGGAAGTCACAAGATCTGTCAATGAACTCCTTGATGGTCATCTTAACAATGACATGAGGGGAGGCAGGGGTCGAGGAAGGGGAGCACCAATGCTACCTATTGGAGGTAGGAGAAGACCCCACCTGGAGCAAGAAGATGCTTCAGAATCAGATGGCTCAGAGCAGGATCAACCAGGGCACCATGACAAGGACCTAAAGGTAGAAATTCCTGACTTCTTAGGTAGCATGAACCTTGATGACTTCTTAGATTGGCTAAGGTCAGTAGAAAGGATCTTTGAATTTACGGGATACTCTGATAGGAAAGCTTTTAAGATTGCTATTATGAAACTTAAGGGATATGCCTCACTATGGTATGAAAACATGAAAAATCAAAGGAGTAGGGAGGGTAAGGAACCTGTTAAGTCTTGGTCTTAGCTGAAAAAGAAACTCAAAGATAAGTTTGTGTCTAGGGATTACACCCAGGACATGTTCATTAAACTGACACACCTTAAACAAGACCAAAAACCTGTTGAATCTTACTTAAGAGATTTTGAACAACTTACTCTCCAATGTGAGGTTATGGAGAAGCCTGAGCAGAAGATTGCTAGGTTCTTAGAAGGGCTTGATGAGAGGGTGGCTAGCAAAGTTAAATTGCACAACATCTATTCCTTTGAGGAAGCTGTCAACTTGGCCCTCAGGGTAAAGAAACTGGGAAAGGGGAAGACCAGTGCTTCTAGAACACCATCAAGAACACCCTATAAACCTTATGTGGGGGCTAGGATAGGAGAACCTGTCATTCCTGCTAAGACACCTATCACTGTTGACAAGGGTAAGGGTGTTGAGTCTAGCCAAAAGAAAACCATTCCCCTAAAGAAATGTTTCCAGTGCCAAGGGTATGGTCACTTTGCTAGGGAATGTCCCACCAAAAGAGCTCTTAGCAACTTGGATGTGGTACATTGGGGAGAGGATGAAATCTTGGTGTGTGATGATGAGATGGAGGAAGCTGAGGTGGAGGTTAATGAGGAGTTGGTGGAACCTGATGCTGGGTTAAGCTTAGTAACATGGAGAGTGATGCATACACAACCTCAACCATTAGAGGAAGACCAGAGGCACCAAATCTTCAGGACTAGGTGTACTATCAAGGGGAGAGTCTGTAATCTGATCATAGATGGAGGGAGTTGTACCAATGTTGCTTCAAAAACCCTGATAGATAAACTGACCCTACCAACCAAAGACCACCCTCACCCTTACAAACTTAGGTGGCTAAACAAAGGAGCTGAAGTAAGAGTTGATCAGCAGTGTGTAGTACCCTTCTCCATTGGGAAGGGATATGTTGATGAGGCTCTGTGTGATGTACTTCCCATGGATGCTTGCCACCTCCTACTGGGCAGACCTTGGGAGTTTGATAGAGATGCTGTCCACCAGGGTAGGGAGAACACTTACTCATTCAAGTTTGGAAAGAAGAAGATCATATTGGCTCCTTTACCCCCTACCTTAAAAGGAAATTCACCTCTCATTACAGAAACTGCCAAAGAAGCCTTGTTGTTGAGTGAGTCAGAGATAGTGTAAGAATTGAGTGACCTAAGGCCAGTGTATGTACTCCTTACCAAGGAAGTTGGGATGATTCCTAGTCATATTCCTAAGGAGGTACAGGATCTACTGAAGGCCTATGAGGATGTGTTCCCAGATGAGCTTCCTAGTGGGTTACCTCCACTAAGGGGAATTGAGCATCACATTGACTTGGTACCTGGGGCTGTCTTACCCAACAAACCTGCTTATAGAAGTGACCCCAAGGCAACACAGGAGCTACAATCTCAGGTGGGAGAGCTGCTTAACAAGGGTTATGTTAGAGAGTCTCTTAGTCCTTGTGCTGTGCCTGCTCTGCTAGTACCAAAGAAAGATGGAACCAGGAGGATGTGTATAGACAGCAGAGCCATTAACAACATCACCATTAAGTACAGGTTCCCTATACCTAGGCTTAATGACATTCTTGATGAGTTAAGTGGGGCTCAGGTGTTCACCAAAATTGACCTTAGGCAAGGCTATCATCAAGTGAGGATTAGAGCTGGGGATGAGTGGAAAACTGCTTTCAAAACCAAGCATGGGTTGTATGAATGGCTGGTGATGCCTTTTGGGTTCTCAAATGCCCCCAGCACATTCATGAGGCTGATGACAGAAGTACTAAGACCCTATTTGGGGAAGTTCATTATGGTCTACTTTGATGATATTTTGGTCTATAGCTCCAACAAGAAAGAACACTTGCAACATCTGAAGATTCTATGTGAAATACTGAGGGAGAACAAACTATTTGGCAAGCTAGAGAAATGCACTTTCATGCAACCTGAAGTTCACTTCTTGGGGTTCATAATCTCAAAAGATGGGGTTGTTGTTGATCCTGAAAAGGTCAATGCTATGAAAGACTGGCCTGTACCTAAAACTGTGACTGAAGTAAGAAGCTTTCATGGGCTAGCATCCTTTTATAGAAGATTCATCCAGGGTTTCAGTTCCATCATGGCTCCCATCACTGAATGTATGAAGAAGGGGGAGTTCAACTGGAGTGACAAGGCTGAGAAATCATTCAACTTGATCAAGGAACTGTTGTGTAGATCTCCTGTGCTAGGTCTACCAGACATCAATAAGCTATTTGAGGTAGAGTGTGATGCTAGTGGGCTAGGCATTGGAGCTGTGCTGGTGCAAGAGAGGAAGCCTATAGCCTACTTCAGTGAGAAATTAAATGGAGCCAGGCTAAACTACTCTATTTATGATAAGGAATTCTATGCAATAGTAAGGGCCCTGAACCACTGGGGGCACTATCTGAAACCCAAGCCCTTTGTACTACATTCAGATCATGAGGCCCTAAAGTTTATTAATGGCCAGCACAAGCTCAACCCAAGGCATGCAAAGTGGGTGGAATTTCTCCAATCCTTCTCCTTCTCAAGCAAATACATTGAAGGGAAAAACAATGTAGTAGCTGATGCTCTATCTAGGAGGTCTATGATGCTAACATACATGGAGCAGAGGGTCCTAGGCTTTGAGTTCATGAAGGAGCTCTACCTAGAGGATCCAGACTTCAAAGGGGAGTGGGAGGTGTACTCAGAGGGACAGCTCAAGAAGGGGAGCAGATACTTAACACATGATGGCTTCCTCTTCCAAGGGAACAAGTTGTGCATACCCAAAGGACCCTACTGGGGTCTGCTAGTCAAGGAAGTTCATTGTAATGGACTTGCTGGCCACTTTGGGGTACAGAAAACCTATGAGATTTTACAAGATCAATTCTATTGGCCTAAAATGCTAGGGGATGTGCAAGACACCATTAAAAGATGCAAACCATGTCAGTTAGCAAAGGCTCACTTCCAAGCAGGCCCCTACACATCACTACCTGTGCCAAACAAACCCTGGGAAGACATCAGCATGGATTTCATAGTAGCATTACCTAGGACACAAAGAGGAAAGGATGCAGTGATGGTGGTTGTTGACAGGTTCAGCAAAATGGCCCATTTTGTTGCTTGCAAAAAGACAGAAGATGCAATGGGAGTAGCTGAACTATATTTCAAGGAGATAGTGAGGCTACATGGGGTTCCAAGAAGCATTGTGTCAGACAGGGACACCAAGTTTATGAGTCACTTCTGGAAGACACTCTAGAAGCTGTTGAAAACAAAACTCCTTTTGAGTACTTCCCACCACCCTTAGACTGATGGACAAACAGAAGTCACCAACAAGACATTGGGCAG